>OMLF01048181.1:0-20051 GCA_900302615.1 Holocentrus rufus | reverse complement strand
TTTATTTACAGTTCACTCCTGCTCGGTGTTACTTCAGTGGTTCTATTTTGAATAGGAGTTTTGTTTTAATTGGTGATCATTAGCTCTATTAGTGCATTTAGCCTCTCTTAATCCTTAATCAGAGTTGAAGAGGTTGTATTATTAGTGGGGATTCCCATATATCCACATAGAGCACAGCTAATGTTCACATCATCCCTCCTGCCAGGGTCAAACTGTTTATTCAACTGTCTCGCCCATTTGAGTAGATCAACCCATGGCTTGACAGGAGGCCGGGGTCACTTTTAACACACACTGGTCAATATGTAAGACCCACAATGCACAGGGGCAGACAACAGGTGTCAGGAGTCTTATATTTGCTACACCTGGTGTGTGGGAAGTTATCGCAGTTTAAACACAGCACAGCCAACATAAACACATTTCTCTTCCTCTGTACAGACAGTCACAGTTTATGTGCTTTATTCTAAAAGCAACTGGGTTTCTTTTATGAACAAGTAGTCCCCATATGTTACATATACACTGCATACTGAGTCTTTGGTTTTATGAGTTCATATGCATAATACCTTTGATATGTGCTTTGAATTGTATTTTAACGACAGCTAGCTGTAAAGCAAATTGTCCTGTGGAAATGGTACAGAGTCTGTTCCCACTGCTCAGCCAAAGCACAACTGTACAGTTTATGAAAACTGAACACATGACAGAACACCTGTTCATACACATGTCCAACATTTGGCAGTTGGAGTCATATTATGTCCGTTACATAATCTTACACTGTCCTACTTTGTGCTGAGGACTATGGCTCCAATCAATGAGGCACTTCTCCTCCAAGCCTTTAGCGTTGCATTTGAATATCATTCATTTTCCATTGGTTGAATAATAGGAAGGGAGCGCACTCTTTGTTATGAAAGAGAAAATTGAAGACCGCATTACTATATTGTGTTGCACGGAATCAGCCCAGCCTTTAGAAACAGTATCTGCTGCCCCCTGTTGCTCCTCTGGCTCTCTGCCAGGCACGTAAACCATATAGAGGCAGGCCTTTCTTATGTCACCAGCAGCTGAGCCATAAAATCACTTCCACAGCACTTCAACCACACCTACTGATATAATGTCTCTGTATATCTCTCTCTCTCTGGCTCCTCTGTTGCCACAACCCAGATTTTTTAAATACCACTCATTTTGGAGGAGGGAATTTTCACATACATATGAATCCACACCTGCTATTCATATAGTCAGTAGCATCACAGCTGGTATTTGTGACCATGAACTTCCTCCATGATGGCATATAGACTTTACTGTTTGGAGCAGCTCCATTCACAGTGAGTGGGAAACCACCTTAATGTTTTTTTTTGTTTTTTGTTTTTTTGTGACTTGACTTTTTTCTGTTTATCATCAGAAAGGCAGAGAAGTTGGAAATTGTCGGTTGTTTTGAATTTCAGAGCTGAATTATGTCAGCTATCAAAACCACTTTTATGACTTTTGTCACACCTAGCAGCCAATGTTGTCAGATTTTGACAATTTTGACAATTGTACAAGAGAAGCTCTAACCATATTTTACATTTTCTTTTAACTGACTCATCTCTCATGCTCAAAATCCATTGACCTTTCTGGTGCTAAAAGGCCAAGCTCTTATCTGTTGCTTATTCAGTAAGAGCCTACTAGCTAGACTGCTCAAGGACACAGGGATGATGTATTTTCAGAATCATCTACAGCCAACATTTACAAATTAACTTCACTGTGGAGACAATATAATATAATAGAAAAAAAGACTCATTAATACACCCAGGCTGTCGTTTATTAAAATCCTTCTGTGGTAGCTTTGCCCGAAACCTAAATTGGCAGCATAAAAAAGGTAGTTGAGTATCCTTTGTACAAACAAGTAAAAAGGTATGTAAGCTAATAAGGACTGATATTTCTTCAGTTGCTTTCCAGTACTCTGGAAAGCAACTGAAGTACTCTGTGGACATTTCCAGAAACAGGGAATACATGCTGACAGCTTGCCAGCAACACTTTATCACCAGATGCAGTTACAGTTTGTGTGAGAGAAATGCTGGTTTTCTTGCCCGGTAGTTCTGTGCTCATAGGTGTGGTATTTACTGAGTTTGGTAATGCTTTCAAACCAGAATAACCAACATTACATCATCTGGCAGTTGGCAGGCAGCAGTTGTGGTGCTGAAATTCTGGGAAATAACAGAAGTCAGAAATTTCAGACATTGTTGCAGACATTCTGCTCTCAAAACATTTATTGTTAAATATATGAAAGTATTTTGTGCTATTTTTTTTCAATTCCACATGAGACACTAGACCACTGGGCCTTTGCCACCTATTTTCAGTGCTGATTCTGCCACCTAGAGGCACATTTGCATGCTCTTGATGATGATGAAAAACTGTCTCAAAGGCTTAATTTACATGTCATTATGCCTTCAGGATGATCATAATGTACAAAAACTGTCCATTTCTTCTCTTCAAGACTAAGTATGCCATTGGTGCCTGTTTATTTTTCAGGAGCTGCTGTGTAAAAATCTCTTATAACCATCCATACTAATAGTTTTGACTATTGTACTTACTTAAATAAAATGTTCTTTCCTTTCAATTCCCAGATTAAAACCCAATGTAAATCCAGTGTCATCACACCTAGCTATGAACATATGCCTTGAATATAGCATGAAGCTGAATCTGCAGACTTGGACCTTAAAACATGCAGCTGGAGTCCACAAGGTAGAGACAGTTGTACAGGATTTGCTCTGCATGAAAACACTCTGATCTTCACCGCTGCCTTTGCTGCACTGTGAGGACGCTGTAAGTGAACTCACCCACTGATATTAACAAACAAATGAATGCAAATCAAAAATGCATGCAATCCTGTGAAAAGATATGCACTGGGCAAGCTCTGGCTGCAGGCAGGGCCGTCATATAGGGGGGTAAGGTGGGAATGATTTGGGGGCCCAAAGCCACATAGGGACCTGGGCCTCCACACAATATCAGGACAATTGGGGTGTCTCCATGTGTTATGTCTCACTTGAGCAAAAAAACAAACAAACATAATTAACAGAATCTGTGATGAAAACATTGATTTTACACACAAAATGTATCTTGAGCACCTTTTTGGCCACCCATGTCGCTCACTTGTGTTTATGAGTGGCTCAATAACAGGGTGAGCAGAGGATTTGTGTAAGTGGTAGCATTAAAGACCTGCAATGATGGGTTGGCCAGTAGCTTCCTTGGAAAGAAAAAAACATCCCTCATTTTTTTTTTTTTTTTTTACAAAAAATGTTCAGATTTGTGTCATGAAAAGAAACATAAAAGTGTTGTCAGTTTTTAACATATCTCCTCGGCATAATGCATATACACTGAAATAGTATAACAGTATACATAAACTGAACGGCAATAACTATTAATAAAGATTTCATATGCAGTTTTGTCTTTTGGACCTTGATTGTTGATTGTAGATTATTTATCTATTTATTTACTTTGGATTTGTGTTCACCCTATCATAGGAGCCCTCTGCTGAGACAGAGAGAGAGATCAAGTCCTTTCTGGAGCTTTTCTCCTCGACCCACCACGGCTGCAGTACATCCAGCTCTTTGATTTCACAAAGATATCCTCGGTGACGTGAATCTTCTGGTTAGCCATTCCTGAGTCATCCTCTCTTCCTGTTGCTGTGACAACGTGGTCGCCTTGTTTATGTTGAGCTTTTCTCCAGTTTGCCCTCTGCTGCTGATCCAGCTCGGGTTCACAGCTGTGCGTGTGTGTTTACGCCATCTAAAAGATAATCTGTGTATGCTTTGGTATAATGTCTCCCTCTGGCTCAGTTTACATTCGGGCTGCCAAAAGACCTTTTTCACAGCAGCCATTTTGACAGGAAATAGCAGGGTAAACACGGGTGTTACTGATGATATCAATTAAAGTTGCTGACCTCAATGGAATGGAACCTCAATTAATATCATTAGTAACACCTGTGTTTACCTTGCAATTTCATGTCAAAATGTCTGCAGTTAAAAAAAGGGCTTCATGGCCACATGATCCTCTCTCTAGCTGAGACAGACTGGTGTATCTGGGTCTACACTGTAAGGTGAAACATCACAACTCTCCATCAAACAGCTGTTAGTTTACACTTCTTAATAAAATGTAAAAACATTCATGATACAAGCTCTGCACTCCTCAATAGCCACGAGGAATCAGTGACTCATTTGTTTTGGTGGTGTGAATGTCCTTCTTAGTCATGTGCTTTCTGATTTTTATTTTTAGACTGGATTGGTTTGACCAATGTCAGTAAAGAAAAAAAATACTCAAATCTATACATTTCCAAACAACACCATGCTTTATTTTCTATATGAAGAGAGTTTTTCCAGCTTTTATGACATTCGTTCTGTACATGACATAAACTTAGACATAAGCTATTTATTTATTTTATTATTTTTTTCACTGTCATGAGCCCCCATTGTAAGCTACTGACTATAAGAACTGTAACTTTAAGAAGTCAGGGAGCAGGGTGCATTGCATTGCCTAGCGTTGCAACACCAGGGTGTGTCATAGACAGCATGGACTACAATAAAATACCGTATAGACTTCCTGGTTGAAACACTGGGAAAGAAGACAGTATTTGTCTGCACCATGTCTGCCGCTGAATGGAAGAAGAAATGCGAGGCTGAGTGGAGCCTGCAGGGCGCGCCGATGCCCGACAGCCTGGACTGGAAGTCCGTGTACGAGGCCAAGCCGCTTGGAAGAAATTTATTGAGGAACCCTGCGCCTCACGGTACTACATCACTGCTGCAAGACACATGGGTGTTTTGCTGAGGGAGTTCACGGTTGATTGCTGATCTAGAGTTGGTTTTACAGTTCAGTACCTTTAGTTTAATACATAATCTGAGGGAGTTTGGAATCCGGGGGGTGGGAGGGGGTCAGTATTGTAACTTTGATTAAGTTTCAGTGATCAGTGCGTATTAAGAGTGATTGTATCATGGATCCATTTATCATCAGGGGATTTTAATATTCCATACCCTGAGGATGTATTGGAATTAAATTCTCATCCTGAGCAGTTAGCCTGAGGGGGTTTCGGTATTCAGTACTTATTCCTGAAGGTGTCTCTATGTTCAGTGCTGATCGTCACTTGTCCTTAAAAAAGGAAGCCAAAGCACGGGCTTCCCTTTTTTGATGTATCCTTTTATCTTCAACTTCAGTGATCAGCTTTTATGCATTCAGTTTAGAGAAGTATATTACAAGGATGCACACATCTTCTGTCAGTCTCATGCTGATAGGGGTTCAGTGCTCACTATTGATGCTACTTTCAATATTTCATACTTGTCCAGAGGGCAGCTCACTGTTACATAAAGATGTATACATTTACGCCATTTGTCACTTAATCTGACATACTCATGTATAGGTGATAATTACTTGTGGTAACTTCAGGCAGTGAATAATAATGTTTAAAATATCTACGCAAGAACAATAGAAAACTCCTCTCTGTAAAAAGGGTAAAATATGATCTCCAGTCATCAGAAGGCAAACAATTAACCACCAACAGAAACAAGTTATATTTACAGAAAAGCATTCGTTTAGACTTTTTCCATAAAAAAAAAACTCAACTAACTTAAGCCAGGTTGATACGACTTAAAAAAGAAATATACCCTGATTTTTTTTTTTTTTTTAGGATTTACCTCAGGTTGAAAATGTGGGTAAGCTGATTTGAGATAGGTGAACCCTCCACAACATCCCTGGCTACAACAGAGCAGCTGTTATGGCAAATGGTTAATAGGGAATCATCATCTGGCAAAATTGCAGTGGTCTCCCCTCGAACATCCTAAAAATGCAGATGTATTTGGTTTAGGTGCTGGTGACTAATACATAAAAATTTCATTAGATTTTTTTTTTCAATAGAGACACACCCAGTGACCCTGTCAGAAAGCTATACTCTTTGTTTTTTGTGATATGCACAGTGGGATTACAGTGGATCCAGTAGGTGTGGTGCCCCTCATAGTTGTGCCTTTGTTTCTTCCCCACATAGGGTTGAGTAAGGACACGCCCCCTCCTGAACCCGAGCTGACCGGAGTGCCCAGAGATGGACCTCCGCGCTTTGAACCCGAAGGTGAGCAAGAGATGAGAGAACAGTGTGTTTCACAACAGGAAACAAAAATCAAAGAAAACATAAACAGCAATCCATCAAATCATCTCTTGATCCCTAGGCGACTTCGCCGGCTGGAGCACAAACACGGACATCCTCCCCTATGACACCAGCGGCATTCCAGCAGGTGTTGTTGTCTGCCATTTGCCGCAGTACAGGTGAGCATTACCGGGGATCAGACATCCACCACAGAAATGGTCATAACAGGGATTACTCGTAAGCCTCAGCTTCCACCATGCAGCTTTCCAGAGTTGAAGCCGCAGCAGCTCCTCTGCACCTCCTCACGCTCACTGTCTTCTTTCTTTCCTCAGCTGGTTTTCCATGGAGCAGTATGTGGACCTGAAGGCAGAGGGGCTGTGGGAAGAGCTGCTGGATGACTTTCAGCCTGACATAGTCATCCAAGACTGGTGTGTTACACCTGCACACCCCCCACATCTTTCCCCACCCCAGACAGCGGTTGCGTTTGTGATTACTTATCACTGTTTCCTTATCAACTGTGTTGGTACAATGGGTAGACACCATGTACATGTTTTACAACCTGTGCATTTGTACATGTGCCATCTACTGAAGGTTTGCCATGTAAAAAAACACGGAACATTTGGGTGGAGACGGGTTTCTAATAATCAGTTTGAAAGAAAATGGCACCAGCTGTACTTGCTCATTCATATATCAACATTCAAGCCTACTTTGAGTCTTCATGAAGACATTAATGAGTTAATTAATTAATAAATTACATCCTGTGTCACTTTACCACGTAGTCCAATTCCTCATTGGCAGTACATTACGGTAAAGCTACATTAAGCAATATTGTGTGCATTTTTTTTTGGCAGTAAAATGACGCCGTGCAATGGAATACTCATAAACGTATATGGATGAAACCACAAAATTCTGTTACTTTTTTGTGTAGCCGACCTGAATAAACCTTTTTCTATTATTTTACCAGGTATGAGGAGAGTCAGTTGCATGAGTCCATCTACCAGCTCCATGTGAAGTTGCTGGGTGCTGACAAAAGCACAGTGATCTCAGAGCACACCGTCAACCCCACCGAGGACCTCAGCACATACTCACACACCTGGAAGGAGGTAATTTACCAGTTTACTAAGGCTTTTAAGAATGAATCTGCCTGTATCTGAATCTGCCTGTGTGTTGTGAAATCCTCTGCATGTCTCTGTGTCGGCCTGCAGGTGTCACATGTGTTCTCCGGCTATGGCTCCGGGGTGAGGTACGTCCACTTCCTGCACCGACTGAAGAACAAGTTCATGATGGACTTCTTCCCCACTCTTTTCACTGGAAGTTCAGTGATTATCAGACCAACCAGATCCAGCCACTAGGCTATAGACTCTCGGTCAACTCATCCCAATCAATACATATTTGCATTTGCACTGATGATTATGTTTAGTTTCAATGCTTTTATAATCAACAGTCATTTCCTTTGCCTTAGAACGCTAAATTGATTATTTAATTTTTCTTTGCATTTACTTTTGGTTATTTTGAATAAATAAATAAATAATTTAAAAATGGGGACATTTTGCAAAGATGTTCTTTATTTTTCAATTCAGATACATCCCAACACAGGATCAGGAGTCTTAAGTGTTCTGCTCTTCAGGAACTGAACCACGCTATTGTGTAGTTATAAAGCGTATGATTTTATTATCTCACAATTCTAGAGATCCTGTGTATACAGATAACTTTGCAGCTTTGCCGTTAATATGCTCTCTCACACCTAGTTTGCATATTATCCCAGCTGTTTCCAAAAGTCGTGTAGGAATTTATAGCATTGTTTTGCCTAAACTATCTAAGGGTGGGTATATGACTGGACAGGTACAAAATGTGCGCTGTCTAAAGGTGAGTGCTGGCAGTGCATTAAGTCCATATATTGCGTAGGGGTGCCCTGGACCCATAATGCAGTTCTGAAAATTGAATGTATGAAAAATCATGAAATAGCCAAATAACAACTTGTACGCCCACTCTCCACAGAACTGTGTTGAAGCTGTGTGAATGGAGTTTACAGCAGGTTTATTCTCCTATATTTTAATTTGCTCTGATACATCATAACACTACCCTATAAATCTCTCCACATTCCTTAAATTCGCCGCATTTTCTGCTGTGCGCTCTTCCAAGTTGGTCCACTTGGCACCAATGACAGGAGTGTGTATAGCAGTTGCGCAGTTTGCTCTGCGCGTGTTGCCTTCAGGCGCTGTCGAAGATATATTTTTGGGTGAATGGGTCATACAAGGAAGACCCAGTAAAGTGGTAAATACGAATAGGAAAGTTAGGGATTTTTGTGTACATATTACATTTGGATGTCGAAAAGCAAGGAGCTGTACTGAATAAATTCAAACATTAATTGCACCTCTAATTTCTATTTATACCCCTGTATTCTGTCGCTGGAGCTGAACACAAATATCGTAGTCTTTTAAAATGAAATAGGCAAAAACAAAGTTCTTTTGCTACAGAGACTATTTTATTATTTCTTTCGTCCAAAGGCACCAGAATGCGACAACAATTCGAACGTCAGAAGTACGAGCTTACGAGGAGACCCTGAAGGCAGCACCTGATCCACCTCGTGGACTCCCAGCATCCCAGTTAGTGTTAGTTAACGGGAATGTGAGTTAACAGGAAAGTTCATTCTGTGAGTCCAGCTGTGTGTCGAGACGGGGATAGTCTTACCAGGGGTCTGTTTCCAGAGTTTCTGAAGCAATGCCAGCCTGTGGTGGAGCCGTGCCATAAGCCACAAGGTAAGAGGCGAATAAAGCAACAGATGCGCAGCATAAGCTCTGGCATTTTGGGTGAGCGGCTACGGCACGACCTCATGATGACCTGACTGCAGTTTGGACTGATCGGATAAAATGCAGATAAAATAGCGCAGTATAAGTCTAGTTGTTAAGGAATAGATAAATAAATACGCTGTCACCGCTCTGCTTCACGTCGTTGAGCATCAGTGACATGACAAAGAGGCTTCCAAAGTTTGTAAATAGAAATGCAGCAGGCCATGGACTCACACTTGATAAGAATTTTAGACAAGAAATCCTGTTAAAGATTATTTTTCTAGTCAGTTATGATTCAGCATGGAAATGAGTTTTCTAAGTTTTTAGTGTTCAGGACCCCCAAGTTGACGTTCATTTAGCCGCAGACGGACACCCATTTGAAGCGACTTTCCTCTGTGGACTCTGATATGAAAAGATATGGTATTGGTTTTATTTTAAGTATTAAATTGTTTAGATGTCATAGCCTACTTAAACACTGAGATTAAAACAGAAAGTTAAAATAACCATATTTTTTGTACTCTAAGAATTTATAATGAATGAAATTATATTGAATTAAAGTATTCTTTATTTTGCTGAGGACCCTCTGGAATCCCTCAAGAACCACTGGGGGTGTATAGACAGTCTGTAGTACAGTAGAGGCACACTATACTGTAGAGGGGAAGGAGGCTGTGAAATTATGGGAATACTCACTCTTACTCACTCTAAATTTTGAGGAGTGAGAAAGTGAGAAATAGAGAAAGAAAACTATTCCTTAACTTGCTGGTGATCCCCTGGAATTTCTATATGGACCCATGGTGGCCCCTGGACCTCACTTTGGAAACCATTGACTTTGAACCATTGAACCATTGGCACCATGCGCCGCGATGTGTTATGTGGGTTTCATTCATAATAGGAATGACTGCAGCTCTACCTTACAGATAAAGCTGATACCGTTTCACCTCACCTTGTTTCTACTGCAGTCCATAGGCATACTGAGGTACTGATCACTTAGCTGTTTTCTTTGACTGCCAGTGAAGTGATTCATTTTATTTCAAATAATGTACAGTGGAAAGAGGCAACTGCATTTTAAACTGTGCATTGCATCACAGAGTTTTTATTTATTTGTTTGTTTATTTATTTATTCATTTATTCATCCTACATAAGATGGTCAGTATTTCACTGAATTATTCTTAAAATTGATTGGAACATTTTGCTGTGATCAGTCATTTAGGTTATCACTTGCTTGCTTATTCACAGAAGGGACTTTTATCTAACTTTAATTGTTAGTGATGAAAGTGAGTATAAACTATAGAAAGTTATTAATTAAATTTTTTTTAAGGTGCCTCCATCCAAAAGACTCTCTTAATGATGAATATATTTTAGCATTGACCTTTGGTTATTATAGAGGATTTACTTTCATCTCATCCCATCAAGGTCTGTGTCTCTTCATTAAGCTCCAATGTAAACACAAGGAAAAGCCACTTAGTTTATTTTACTTCAGCTACTATTCATAGTCATTCCCATCAGTGTGTATTGATGTTTGTGTGTTCCTGCTGGACACTTAGAACGCCTCTTATCGATTTTATCCAGTGAGAGATCTCTCATCTGCTCTCCCGCTGACAGTCCCTGATATTGCTTGAACTTCAGAGCTGACATTTAACACGCATAAAACCATCATTCAATTTAATTGATTGCTGGGCAAAGTCCTGCATCCCATTCACCCATCTCTTGTGTCCATCATAGCGCTGGCTGTCCACCAGCCTTTACGGGGTTGATGATGTATGAGACATGAGGCGCTGTCTGCAGGACACACCCCAGTGCCAATCCATTACGTTTGATTACACACGCTTTCATTCATATCACTTTTCAGAGAAGCAGCATGAAAATGCTCTATAATGACTCAGACGTGTTGTGGTCTTTATTCACCATTTCTGGACTGTTTAAGATGGGATAACATGAAACTTTAATGCTTCCTGTGCTGAAACTGGGTCATTTCAGCAGCAAAGAATAGGAAGACACAGAAGAACAGAACATATCGAGGGCAATACAAAACATAATCATAACAAAAAACAAAAAACAAAAAACAAAAAAAAGGATCAAGCAAAAAGTAAAGATACAGTGTCTTTGCCATGCTAACTTTGGCAACTGAGTGAGCGGATGTTTGCAGGTTACATTTTTTTTTTATCTCTATTGCATCTAAGCACACTGACAAGGAAGACAATATGTGAACCTAAATCCAAGCAATCTGCCACCAAAGCTCCCTGACACTTATCCTGAAACGCAACCGCACCCCCACGTATGTGTCAGCACAAGTAAACCAATGCTGCTGCATTGTATGCAGGCACTGACACGTGGCCCATCATAGGTGCCACAGGACAAAGGGTTAAGAGGAAGAGCTATACTACACCTCACGTTTCTCTCACGTTTCCTGTGGATCAATCAGTAAAACTCTATAGTTGATGATCAGACGTCCTACATGAGAGCCTTTCACCCCTCGGTTTAGAGAGGCCAAGACCTATAGATGGGTCTCCTTTACATGAGAGAATCCCCCTAATGGGATCATTTTCCTTCCTGTGGTTGCCAGTGAGTAATACTACTCAAGATCTTGTTTGATTAGAATGATGATTTGAGAATGTTATAAGAGCTGCCACATATTCAGAGAGGTGATTTAGCTATAGTTAATTGTATTTGGTCAAAATATAGTATAATATCTGGTTAGTTTACTCAGGTGTGATATTAAGACCAGGGCTGTCATGTTCTTTAAACATGGGTTTCCATAACTTTAGAATGTGTGTGCTGGAATGAGTAGTATTTACCAGTCTCACTGTGTGTGTGTTTGAGTGAGTGTGTGAGCGAGAGAGAGAGGGAGAGTTAGTGGCTGTGGGGGTCTGTTTTGTTTTCATTCACCCCCTGGTCTACTGCTTTGTCTGAACAGGCCTGCCGGCTGCCTCTGCACTTTTTGTTAACATTTTGTTGTTCTAAACTAAATTGTTGCCGGCACGGTGAGGAATAAAAGGCAGCACTACGAGCGCATCCGAGATAACGTATTTGAATAGACTGAGAGGGAAATGTTGGTAAAGAGTTTGTTAGATTCCTCATCATTGCAAAGTTTTTTTGGTTATTTGACCATTTGATGGCATTTAATTGATAGGAACATGTCAAATCAGAGCGGACTATACGTGGAGATATTTCTCTCAATTAGTCACATCCCTCAAAAGACTTAAAAGCTTCTACCTCCATTTCAAAGAGTAGTGGTTCCAGGTTCTAGAGGGGAAATTCCTACAGTATGATTGCTGCGAAGTACAAGAGCTGTGTGTCCATTTCTGACAAGACCAGATGGTCATACGGATCTCCAGCGAGTAGTAAGGATGCGGTGTGTATATTATTCTATGTTTGCTCCTTCATCGTTTCTGACGGTGTCCTGAATATTGCATAACTGGTGTCTCTGTCTGGGTTCGTAGAAGTTGAGAATGCTGTTCCTTCTAAGGTGACAGGGCCGCCGGTGGCTGGACACACTGACTCAGGTAATGGAAACCTCAGGAGCTGCTGTCTGCTGGCTGTCAGTGGTTTGTCTGCCAACTCTTTTCTGTCGGCCTCACCTCCGGCCCCCCTGCAGCCTCCCGGTCTCTCTTCGCACGTTGTTCTGCAAAGCACCTTCCTGAGGCTTGTGTGGGAGACTCTGAGGGAAAGGAAGCGCGTAAAGTTTTTAGCAGGGACAGAAGATAAGCCGGAAGAGCACCTCAGAGACTTTAAACGGATCATTTGCCTTGGTGGGTATCAGAGTCAAACAGGGCAGGAAAGAAGAGAGACGCTGAACTCTGAACTGACCCTTGGCACCTCAAGGAAACTGAGGTGAAGTCTCTTGAACTCAGAATGTAATCTATCTTTAACTTGAAATCACTCAGGGATGAACGTTGCATCAGAAAATGGGGTTGCGTGTCAGGGTTTGCATCACTTGATCTTCTCAATAGGTCAGACTGATGTGCAGCTTGAAAATGTCCTAAGAATGTATGAAGCTAAGGACATTTCAGTCAGCATTTTGGACATAGACAAATATCTGACAAAACAAGAAATTAGAGACACAAATTCAAGCCCAGAATTGCTCTGTTGAGAAGAATGGAAGGCTGATTTGGTGGACCCATGGTACTTTTTACTTTATGTCCAACCAGCTTTTATATCATGATAGTGCTAACAGTTCCTAACCAGAAAACATGCCACGTTTTTCATGTTTTAACCTTATCAGTGTAGCGCAAACTGTTGTTGTAAATGTCATCCCACGCCAAACTGTTACATAAACTAGAAATAATAAGGATCAGCTAAAGTTCCATTGTATGTCTTTTTAAGGTTATTGCAGTCGAGGCTGAAAGTTCAGTGTTGGACATTGCCATCATAGGTGTGGAGGTGAACGGGGGCAGTAAAAGTAGAACACCATACTCTGAAGCAGTTGAACAGCATGGCAGTGAGCCGACCACACTGTAAACTAAGCCATGTGCTCAGCCAAGCCTGCACTACTGCCGTCCAGATTGACGGCAATTCTGACCCAGTGGACACAGAGAGAACCGACTGCGCAAGATCTGGCTTATCTTTCCACCGCTACATGGACTTCTCCAGAACCAATTAATTCCTCTGGGATACTGATTGAGCCAGTGTGGTTAATTAACACACCAGCTGGCTTCACACAGCACAGAGTGGGCAAACAGCAACTGCTGAATGTTGAAATGTAACTTGCATGTAAGGCAGCGTAGTGGAAAGTATTTTGTTGTTGTTGCTTAAGAATTCCTAAACTAGTTAGGATGTGAAGCTGCCTTTCTATAGAGTCATGTTTCCGAAGTTAAAGTTTTGAAGAGTGTTGCAATGCATGTGTAGATGAGCTTGCTACCCTTAGGTCTACCAAATTATTTGAGTTATTGTATGGCAACAATCTTTGCTCTTAATTAAAGACGTAGTACTGAGCAATGCTGAATGCTAGATTCAGGATGAAGGGTATATCTAATATAAGTTGTACCATCAGGAATACATTTTCTTTGAAAATTTATTTTCATGTAGTTTTGAATCCCTACTCCCAGCTTCTACAGATCTCCATAAATATTCAGTTTTCATCCTCTACATAGAAAACAAATAATTGGCAAGCATGTGTGTTTGTATGTTTAAAGCAGAAGGTCATTTTGAGGGAAACATCAGCAAGACAAGGGTCACCCTACATGACTTTAAGTTGGATTTGAGTCTGATTAGGATGTACCTCTGTGGACTCAGGATATTTTGGCTTTTGAGAAGGGTAGTTTTGCCAGTCAGTGTACTCAACATTGTTTTAAAATATTTGATATTAATGACTCAAATCTGGACACATTTGGAAGAGTTTGTGTGGTGTGAAGGAGTGACAAACAAATCTGACAACATAAATGGCAATAAATAAATGAATAAATGATATTTGAATAAAAAAAATGAAATTTACATTATCGCCATAAGTCTACACATTTTGCTGTACCCTCTTTTTGGCCATGCTTCTGCTTCCAATCCTGGCCTGACTGAATGTGTAATCTAGTGTGTACCTTAGTCTAAGATGGGCACACCTTCCTTGCCAAATGAGTAATTTCTTGTTAAGGCCTGTTGTTTAGTATGAGGTATTTTTTTCCCCAGTCTATTGGAATTTTAATAGCTTAGCAGTGTTTGACCAATATAACATAACTAGAGCGTGTGAAGACTTTTAAAGTTGTCTAAACATTTGTGGACATTGTGCTCTGTGGAAAATGTCACAATAATGAAAACATCCTTAGTTGGAAACTGTTTAACAAAATCTAGTGCTAATGCTCTTTCTTTTTTGCACCATAGGGGTCAGGGCCTGTATACATATAACCTCTTTTAAGAGTGATCTGAATGCACTACTAATGATAGTTCACTACTTCAAATATTAGGATATTATAAATATAGCTCTTGGATTACACACACACACACACACACGCACACGAATCATGATCAGGACTGTAGCAATAAATAAAATGGTGGGTAAACCTTAGCCTATCCTTCCAGTCATCCATCTTTCGATCTGTCTGTCTATCTATCTACTTATCAGTCTATCAATTTATCAATCTATCAATCAATCAATCAATCATACTGGATGCTCACAAAATGATGAGCATGGTTTATTCATGGATTTAGGCTGAGAACAAAACGAGTGATCCAAAACAACGTGTGGCAGGCAACCAGGCTTGAGAATGCTGCTAACCCATGTATCCATGTGTAAATGTCCCAGAGCAGGTGTGTAAACGCTATTTCACATTTTTTTAGGTGGGTAAAAAGTGTTTACATGCAGTTACTGTCCACTACATCTTATATGAAAAATGTGCTTAAATTTCTGAACATGTCTCTTTGGGAAAGACATCTTCATGCTCTAAAATAAAGATTAGATTATCCAAAACTACAAGGTACACGCATTTTAAAACTTTTAAAACTTTAAAACTGAAACAATACATTCAAGCTTTCAGTAAGCCTTTTTCTTCAGTCACGGATTACTAAACAAAATCAATATCTTTCATTTTGCCTCAAACTTAACAAGGCTCGTATAGCATTCATCATGCAAAGCTCGTGTCATTTCAGAATACTTATGCCCACTCACTCATTAGATCACACATTCAAGAAAACTTTAGACGAGCCAAAATCATTAACCAAAATTATTTCCTTTCCAAAAATTTGAGATGAAAGAAACATACAAGAGGAGAGGGCAATCATTTGATTATTGCCGTCTTTGCTTGATGACCACATAAACATTTTTAGCTATTTATTATCTGATTCTCATATCTTGAGCCACTTACAGTGACTGCACTGGTACTGAACCCCATAATTCCTGGAATACCAAGACTACAGGCAACTGCTAGTCAAGATTGCCAGGCTCAAAACCACAACAGACAATAGATGTAACCAGTAAGCCGGTGACCCTAGAATGATCATGTATAATAGAAATCTGCCAGGCAGAGAAATAAGAGCCAGGCAGATTTCTTTCTCTTTTTTTTTAAACAGGACCAAAATGAGATCCAGGTAGAAGAGGAAATGTGTTCAAGACAAAGAGATCTGTTGGCTTTGTCACTCAAAATGTGGAGGCTTCTATGGGACATTATTTCTGTGATACAGAAAAACCCTTCAGCGTAATTCAGTTATTCTACAAACACCGTTCGCCAGTCTTGTAGCACCGTTTCTTTTGGTTTCAAAACACTAAACGCTGTTTTGAGATATTCTTTTCAACCAGGGTAATAAATTCTGCAAAAGTGGTTTGTTGGCCCATTCCCTGTCTGTCTGTCTGTCTGTCTGTCTGTCTGTCTGCATGGCCAGGACATTAAGATGGATTAGCTTACACTCTGTGATTCATCTGGTTCCTGGACAGGCACATAAAGCAGATAGCCAAAGCCCTGCGTTACTTATTAAAGGGGCGGATCTCTTTCCTCTCTTTAGTTTAACTGCAAGCAGGGAGACTGGCAGAGACACTGTCTAACTGCCATGATTTCTGTGTAACTTGAACGGATGTCTTTATGCCGTAATGGATGTGTATTTTGTTGCTGGAGTCTGAATCGTCTGTAGTGAAGATGGTTTGGAGGTGCACTCCAAGAAATCCCATTAGGAAAAGGTGGCGGTTAGATAAATCGCCTTTGGTGATTCTAATGCCAGTTGGAGTCTTGCTCGTTTCCCAAAGTGCTGAGCACTTAAAGTGTCTAGAAATACAAGGAGATAAGAAACAGTGTTCCTTTTGGGAGAGAAGAAAGCTGTTAATGACACGCTAATGCTTTGTGTCTGAGCAAGAACAGAAAGTTTATTCCCCACTGATCAATTATATGCAAATGTACATGCAATGCATTTTCATACATATGTTTTTCATTACTCTCACCAGATGATATAGATGAATGTTTCAACCTATACCCAGTTCATGAAACTTTTTACATTTGCTGTTAGTTACACGCAGTGTCTGGTAAGAGCTTTCACCTTCAAGAAAAGATCTCTTGTGTACAGAAAGTGATGCATTTTGCGTTTAATAAATACAAGAAAATTAGTTAGCATGAGTTAGCATAGCCGCCATGATTCAACTGCATCAACAGAAAATCGAAGCAAAGACTCTACCCACACTGTTTGATTGAGAAGTGATATCTGGGCAGTGCCTTTCAAAAACAGTGCAGCCGTGAGTGCTCTCCAGCGAAGATGGAGAACTTAAGGATTTTCCCACTTTAAAACCACCATGAAACAGGAACACTTAGTATAAACTGTCCCCTCTCTGCCCTTCCCACCAAATAAGTGCCAGTTTGCATACAGCACATTTTAGCTCACATTATGAAATTATGTAATATATTCTATATATTATTATTATAATATGAAAAAATAGCAAATTGCAGCTTGAAATCATTGTCCCAAACCAAGCTATCCCACCCTTCACCCCCAACTCCCTATCTCTACGAAGACACATTTTACACAAATAGTTACGGGTGAGACAAACCCTACAGAATCCAAAATCTGTCTCTAACAGTAGGAAACTGCTTTGAGAACCCACAGCCCACCAAAACACAAGTATGTTCAGTGTGGATTCATCCTTTTCCCTTTTCCAAGACAGTCATAGAATATTTAGAGTAGTCTTTATTACATTTGAGTTCCATCTTATGCATATGCTTATGCACAATAACCTGATAGTTTAAATAAGATTTTGACCTTTTTACAGTGTCATTCCTGCAAACTGAACAATGTCCTCGGACTTCACGAATACACACCTTGCATTACTTGACCCATAGGTGATGAAATTCTTGGATGATGTAGTTGCAGCGGGGAAAAAGGACCTATTTTTTTGTTTGTCCAACTTTGCAACAGTGTTTGCAACAGTGCTGCCATGTGCCCTCTACGTTTTAGCAAAGCACTACTTAGCTCCTGGTTTAGGTTTAAGTACAAGCACAGTTTTGATTGGCTGGCCGTGAAATTGATACATGGTATGTTACTGGCTTACCTGTGCATATAGCTTACTTCCTGGAAAGGTGATCTTTGCCCTTCTTTCATTGAGGCCAAATTCTCTTTCTTCCGCTGGTGCTGCCTGTGGGAAGATGTGTGTGTTGTGGTGCAAAATCTGACCTCTGATCCCGGCCTCTTATTGTGCTCTCAAGGCATGAAGAGAACTGCGTCGCATCTAAAAATGTGAGTCTCTCTCCAGTTTGTTCTTCAAAGGAAAGACCACAGCAGTTTTGTATTTAGAGCATTTGTAGACAGCTTTTAGTGATGAGCAGATTGATCTATAACCTGATGGTCCCATGGGTAAACCACAGATTGGGTGATTATGAGTCAGCATAACAAAGTTAAGAATAATTGTGGTATAAAGTGCCATGCAGAAGAATATTCTTTGCTAAATTAGCTCATTCTCCCCTATACTTTCTCCCTTGCAGCATTGTCCAATGTTAGGCAAGTTGGTTTATGGTTCAGGTTTGGGTTTTATTAAGTTGACCACCATGTAAGGTGGGTGCAGTCAGATGGTTTGCTGATGTGGGTGATTTTGGGTGAATGTAGAGCTGACCCATGCATCTGTAACAGTTTCACAATTACATTCATGCAGTGTTCATACTTTACCTCTTTGGACTACACAGCAAGACCGAGTGAGCTGCATCCCCAGGTCACCCTCGTTTGTGAGGTTACTTTCCCTCTGCAAATATTCTCTCATTTTACACGATACCTGTTAGCTACTTGGCAGCTAGAAGATCCCTTGACAAATGAGTAAACGCAATCAACCTTGCCTTCGAGCCAGTGAAAAGTGGATCTTTGTGTCCATTTGTCAGTCACCTCGCTTGTTCCCAGCCTGACAGCTAGGCCCAGAGCCATATTGGAAAGGGATGCGATCCATTGGTACTTTGAAGCTAAGGTGACATTAGAAGCAGTGAATAAGACTATAAAGATCCCAAGAACTCACTGTTACACATAGCTGAGTGACTTTTACTATCAAGAAAGCTACTCGATTGGGATGTTGTCTCTTGATTTCGGTTTTGTCAATCATAACCAAGAGGATCAGTGGGCACAAGTAACATTAAAAGTGTTTCCAGTAAGTGTAATAGAGCAGGTGAAGTACTGCATCACCAGGCAAAATCTTTCATCATCCTTGTGGATGGACTCTGAGTCATATTTTTTTAGAGTTGATTTACCTCCTGCTATTGAGAATTGATATATCCATCTCTGTCTCGCCCTCTCACTTGAATGCTCTGTTTGTCAGAATGAGCATCCCAGATCTGACATTACCCCCCTGTCACCATAACAAGCAGGAAATATTAAACGGTAAAAGGTGCTAACTCCCTTTTTGCTGGCGCTCCTATCAGTGTAAGTTAATCCGAGGCAATCACTTATCGGTGGCGCTGACAGACAGTGACCGTGTCACAGGCGGTAAGGGGAGATGAGCTCAGTGTTCCTGTGCAGGTAAGAGGTGATGGAGACCATGGCCCTCTCAACACCCCGCGACCCCCGTCCCCATGCATAAGAACGAGCTGGAAAGAAGGGATGTGAGATTTCTGCTTGCGTGCAGTTTGCTGACATCAGATAGTGTAAAAACTAGAGCATATGTGCTTTTGAAACTTCGCTTTCTGTTTCTGAAGTAGCAGCTCGACATTTGAGTTCCCGGTGCCAGATGATTCCTGGTGCTTAATCCGCAGTGTTGGGTGTAACGCGTTACAAAGTAAAGTAACGTAACAGTAACGCGTTACAAAGTAACGCGTTACTGTAATTAGTAGTGTAAGGCATTACTCGTCTGAAAATGGTAATATTATTACAGTTTTCCCGAGCTAGTTACTTGCGTTACTTGCGTTACATTTGCCAGTCATACATGTCATTCATCACACACAACGCACACAACATTCATTTGAACATACCTAAAGATCCAAATAGGGGCCGAGTTCCAATTTGCCGCCGGTTCCAATTATCCGCCGGGTGTGTCAAAATATTTTTATATTAACCACCTGTTCCAAATAAACGCCGGGTCTATAATGTTTTTTTACGGGTGCCAAAAAATTGTTTATGCCAATACCTAAACACAAACAAATAACCGTTATACAAATTGGAAAGGATATGAACGTGTTCATTTAATTTTAGAGATGATGACATGTGACGTTGAGCGAGCGCTTATTGTGTGGCGGTTATTTTCAAATCAAAACGGAACGAGTCATTCAGCAGACAGACAACAATCTTTTGACAGC
>OMLF01048180.1:0-35723 GCA_900302615.1 Holocentrus rufus | reverse complement strand
TAACTCCCACCACTGACCTCCTTAGGAATCCAAGCACGTGCACCAAGAATTCCCCCGTTTCCTCTGAGACTGGAATTTGACCGCAGCACAAAGTCGAGGAGAGGTCTGCTCTTCACTTCATCCCAATAGGAAGCGAGACAGCAGTGATTCTCCTCCTGGTTTCCCTCTCCAGTAGCACCAAGACCTCAGCTGCTCTGTCAGCTGACATAACCTCATGCTGCCTGAGTTTAATTAGGTTTCCTGAATGACACTCATGCGCTGTTTTATTTGTTGCCACTGACAACAGCAACACACACGCCTCAGCTCTAAACGCCAACTGCCAGCCTGCATAATTTAATGCAACATTGCCTTTACACACCCGTGCTAGTTTTCGATTTCACAAGCTGCGCAATATCTGCGATGCTGGTGGCGAGGGCAAGTGGTTTTCCCTAACCTTTCGGTGGTTTCTATTAGTTGGCAGCAACCTCAGAGTATTATTTTCCCCTCAGAGACATGTGGAGCATCTGAATCTCCCTTCAGTTTGAAACTTTCACGATAAGGAGGACAGGACATACAGCCCTCACCTCAAGCCCAACCAGCCGTTATGCCTTTAATACATACTGTCCACTCAGAGAAACCCAGCCTATCAAACTGTGCTGTATCAGACACGGCCCATAAACCTCGGCTTTACAGTCCAGTTTATAACTCTTCCTCTCTGCCTGGAATGCTCTCCCTCTCCTTGAGTAAGCACTACTTCACACTGATGTTGCACACGCCAATGCTGCAGTAGCTGTCTCCGGTGTTTAAGAATACAGCTTATATGTTGCTATGGAAAGAGGAGGTTTTCCTCGAAGATCTGGGTGTGTCAGTTGAAAGAGAGGACATCTCAGACTTAGTTTTTCCACTTGCTAAGATCTATCTTGAGACTTGTGTGTGAGCATGCATGTTTGTGTTGCAACTGAGAGAATATTTACGCACTTGATATTAAGTGCTTTTTTTCTGTGCAATAATGCAGTGTTTACATTAGGACCAAAGTTGCTGTAGCAGTTGAGTAACACGGCGGATATCAAGAAACTGACTGTGTACAGAAATAAATGGAGCTTGTTAAAGCATAAACAAAAGTTTGCTCTGACATCACAGTTGGAAACTGGACCACAGCCCAAAGCAGGTATTTTCAGCGTTACGTTTCCTGCACAAATATCAGTCATAATAAGCCAGACAGATGAATGTCTGTAGCCACATGGTGGAAAACAGACTGATGTTAAGCAAGAAGAGAGGCAGAGGCTTGTTTCCGCATTCCTGAGTCCTCATACCACAGTCTCCTTAGACAGCACTGACTCTGGATATTTGGGAAGAAGGGAGAGGCAGAGAGCAGTCTCTGTTCAGGTCATACTGCTCTGATTATTAGTGTTATTAGCAAGGCGGTGCACACAAACCGGGCGCGCTGTTAAGTTAGGCTGCTGTAGCACAATTACAAAACACCCTGGCTTTCATGGAGTTCCATTTGGGCCTCCACAAACACAGGAACTGGCGTAATTCTCTCTCAAAAGACCACTTTCTCCTCAGGGAACTAACAAACTGTAACCTCTCGTGTTGTGATTTTAATCCAATTCCAGGTCATTTAATCCTATTTCACAAATCACAGTAAAACCATTTGTCTGGCCTCTGTACTGGGTGGCGGCATGCTTAGACAGAATGGTGAATATTTAACCAGGGTGTGGGATTTCAGCTTATCTGCCCAACAGGAGGCCTACATGGTGAGAATACAAGTCCAATCGCCAGAAACAGAAGCACAGAACAAAGACTAACAGTATGTGGTCCAAGCGTATATTACAACAAGAGGAAACAACAATTTCAAGTACCCTGTGAAATAACTACCATGTGGCAAGAGTTCTGAGTGTGTGCTCAACAGACTACTGATGCAAGAGCGCCCTGGTCAGCTAAATACAGGTCACTATCCTGTGATCTAAATAACAGCCTCATAACTGGTTAATGTTTACCTTTCTGTCTTTGAGAAACAGGAATTCAAGGAATACAAGTTCACAGTCATGCTAATGACAAAGAAAGAGACGATTAAAACACTGTGTGACCTGCTGGAGATGTAACTCGACTCCTAAAGCACTGGTGCATAAAATGAAGGCTTTCACGGTGGCCCATCTTATCTGCCCTGACTCAATGAAATGCTCAAAGGCTTCAACTCCTTCTGCTTCCTATTAGTGCATTAGATAGCAGCACGGTGATATCCTTCCCTCATTCTCTGGCAAATACTTACTGTGATGACAGCCTTGCTGAGGCACAGAGAGCCCCTGCAGCCATACTCCCGTTCATCCTCTGACTTGTAATAGCTCAAAGTGTTGTTTTTCAGCACCACCCATCGGTCCTGCCATCCATGTATGTAGTTTGTCCACTGTAAACACAGAACAGATGTAAGACGAACAATTAGCTAGACTGCAACGAGCAAATTGAACCTCCTCTACATGAATGATATGTATAAGTGGGGGAATTAGTTCAAGTAATTGTTGCAATTGGTAAACAGTGATAATCACCTGGCAACTGCAGTAAATAAGTGATAGTGTGCAGCTGAAGTTGTCATTTCTAACATCAAACAACTTCAAGAAACAAGCAAAATGGGGGCTTACCTTGCTTAAGACGCCTCCAAGCTCCACAGGCTGTCCAGATTCCGGGTCCACATCCTCATCTGAGCCCGATGATGAACTCTTTTCAGACATTTAGTTGCAAATTCTTCAGGTCAAAATTTTATGAGCTTCAAATCAGTGCACCACTTAACGTTGGCTGAGAACAGATCAAATGCGTCACGGTCAAACCTGCTAATAGCTTTTTAAACTTAACGTCAGCGAACTAATTGAGCATGATCAGTGCAGCAAACATTTGCTTAACAACGTAACCTATCTATGGTCGTCAGTCGGACTTCAACCTAACTTAGCTGTCTTGTAGCTAGCTTGTCTGTAGATGACAGGTTGACTCTCAACTTCTCGATTGTGCGGGCTTTGTTTTGAAACTGATGTCGAATACAAATGAGACTAGCTAGCTAGCTAGCGTTAGCTGTCAAACGACGCAACTAGCTAACTTAGGCAACTTGCGACTGCAACATTGTTAACGCTAGCTAACTCAGCTGTAGCAAAACAGTCGATGATGGGGAAGGCCTCCGTATTAACAGTGCATCCTCAACTTCAAGCCACAAATGACGACAAACGCATTGTATCAGTGATCCTGGTTCCGCAGTTTAGTTAGCACCAGCGAATGAGCTGACTAGCTTGTCTTCTCTGAGGTTGTGGGGGAGGAGCCGCAGCCACGCTCCAATGTATATTTGACTAGTTACGTCAAGTTTACAACAACGACCAAAACAAGGCCGGAAGTGAAAAGCCCAAATTGTACAACGGACCAGTGGCGAAGTGATTTGGTGAGTTAAGTAAACATGGAATGCACATAAGCAACAACACTATCAAAACAAGTATAGTTTTTAATGCATGTATTTTCCTTTGTCATCATGTTTTACGCTTAATAATTCGAAATATTCAGAAAATGTAACGCGCGCTTCACACAAGATATTTATTTTGAAAAGCAGCACAGGAAGTACTTATTTTATTCTGCTAACTTGACACTGGATGCAGTTCAGCAAAAAGCCGCTTCCTTGCATTAGCTTTCATTACCTTGTAGAGTTTAATAAAGATGTGATTTTTTTCCAGCCAGCGTCTTGGCAAATACGCAAATGTAACACCTGTATATTAGATCGATACAGACAACCCCTCCAGTCTTTTCTCAACAGCACTGGAGATAATGGGTTTAAAGTAATCCTAGAAAGATTTTTACAAGTCATTTGTTTACTGTCTTGGATAATGACTGCTTGGTGAGATGGACTGGATACAGAAAATTTACCTAATGATATGACCACATAGGCTATATCCTGCAGTTTAAATGTGAACTGCACCAGAGCCCATATTGTGGGAAAAAAACAACATTATTAGCTATAACTCTTGGCCATCACGTGCCATTGTATGCGCACAGATGTAACACTTTTATAATGAAGATTTTGAGTTGCACTAGAAAATCTTGGGCACTTCAGTTTCAGCTCAGTAAATGAAAATGCAGTCTCTCAGTCACATCGACACTTGTATGCTCAAAAAATGTAGGACTAGTCAAACTCCAGTTTTGCTCACAAATCCACCGAGAATTGGCCTTGGGGCTTTTTAGGAAAAACTTACTCCGTCCTCTGAATATATTCTGTTGTTTATAGGTAGCTGTTAAGATATTTATTTGAAATGTGTATTACATATTTTGCTGGAGATGTAGGCTATGACTCATCTGAGCGTCATGTTTTATTTCTGTCGAACGCTCTTTAGTTGCATTAGAACGGCTCTAAGTGGATTTAGGATTTATCAACAGATCTGTATAGTGCATTGTGAATAACAGATAAAGTGGCTGCAACGTCCTCTATAGATCGGTCTAACTGATGAAAGAACAAATGTGATATATTTTCAAGTAATTTTTCTACTTGTTTGTCAAATGTCTGTTGACCTTAAGTTCCATGTGTATTTTATAATCAGACAAAGCGGAATCAAAGGGATTTTTTTCTCCCTCAAAGTCTCAGTAGTTGGCGTTACATTCAGTCCAGGAGATAAAAACAATCATATTTAATGTTTTACTAAGAATACTGCAAAAATTCCATGATCATCTATCTATCTATCTATCTATCTATCTATCTATCTATCTATCTATCTATCTATCTGTCTGTCTGTCTGTCTGTCTATCTATCGCTATTCAGATGTATTCACTGCTCACGTATTGCCTTTTTGATGCTTTTTGATTCAAGAAACTAAAATTCGTGGGTAAATGACATCCGCAAACAAAGCAAGCCACGCCCCCTAAAGATGACGCAGATACGCGGAAGCGCCGCCAACCAATTTTCAAACTGGTGAGAAGCTGAACGTTGGACAGCCAGATGCTTTCGATTCTGTGTGACTATTGGCGACATTTTACGGTTTGAGAAGGTTGGTCGATTATTATTAATCTCATCTATGGAATATGGACATATCAGCGAAAGGCAGGATTATGGCGTACTGATAATCATGCTGGGATCACTTTAGGCTAAATTTAGAGCACATCTGAGACATTGTAGTACGAGTAAATATGTTATTTGACAGATTCCTGTCACTGCCTTGATTATTATGAGCACGGAATTCAGACCTGAGTTTTTTATCTATGTTTTCTTCATTCTTAGGGTCCATTCTTAGGCAAGACCTTAAGGATGGAGAATGGAGATGCAGCCGCCAAAGAGGAGGGCTTCCTCTCCAGAATGGCCCTCAATGACAACAAGGCTGGAATGGAGGGTCTTGACAGGGACAAGATCAACAAGATCATCATGGAATCATCAAAGGTAGAAGTTAATGAGAGAAAGGCATTTGCTCTGGGCGCACTGAGCTCTCTGCAGTGAGGAATTTCTCCTCACAAACTCACTGACGTCCTCCACCCAACCTTACAGAGCCTGAGATCCATTCTCTCAAATATGAGGATGATGTGAATCACTCGCTTGAATAGCCAGCAAGAATCTTCACAGAGACAAGGGGTGTGTAGGAAAGTACAAATGGGTCTCTGTAGTGTTCACTGGACCATAGGAAATGTGAGCTACACTTTTTTGAAGTGTGAAGTACATTGGCTGTGTCCAGCGTAGTGTGAAAGTCTCATATCCCCAGGTTAACAGCATGCATTTGTACAACACTGAGAATGGAGGTGTGCTATTAAGGCTTATCATTATAGATGGTGCTAAAAAAAAATCCATCAGTCTTCATCCTCCATGTCCCGCTCCTGCAGGGATCCCGGTTCTACGAGAATGAGCTGAAGAGAGAGCAGCAGGTGAACCAGCGCATTGAGAAAATGATGCTGCAGAAGGCACAGGTCACGGAGCAGCAGCTCAGGAAGGCACAAGCTCAGGTAAAGCGTATTCTTGTTTTCTGAGGTCACTCAAAAACACAGAGACACATGAGGAGCGCCGGGCTTTTGCTGTCAAATAGATATAGTCCCTGTTCAAACATCTAATCTCTACGTAGGTGGACAGGTTGGCCTCTGAGCTGGAGAGGAGCCGTGATCTAAGCCGTGTGATTATACATGTGGATATGGACGCTTTCTATGCTGCTGTGGAGATGAGGGACTGCCCTGAGCTTAAGGATAAACCCATGGCTGTGGGATCTATGAGCATGCTTGTGAGTTACAACATCATCTGCTAGATTTACACAATTATGACTGTAATTAATCCCTGCATAATTTGGGCATCCCAGGTAATTCCCATATAATAGTTGAGCACCAAAAAATGCTGTTCTTCATCATCCATCTTCACAGACTTATTATGTATGTTATTATGTGTGACATCCATCTTTTTGGTCTGCTTGTTTTCAGTCAACATCTAACTACCATGCGAGGAAGTATGGGGTCCGAGCTGCCATGCCTGGCTTCATTGCAAAGAAACTCTGTCCCAACTTGATCATTGTTCCAACCAACTTTGACAAGTACAGAGCAGTGAGTGATGAGGTGAGGGTGCCAGCGCAACACATACACATACTATTGTCACGTGTAAATGGACTTCTGCTCCTCAGTTCTGATTGGCCGAGTCCATAGAAATAGAATTGTATAGAACTGGCACTGCATAGGGAATTCTAGCATTGCCAGTGGGCAGCCATCTTTTGGGATATAAACCATTTGATTTAGGCCACAAGATGTTGCTGCTGCTCAGACTGCTGATGTCGGAAAGTTATAATGAGCTGTCACTTTGTAAGTACTGAACCAAAACTGCAGCAGAAAAACACAAGTATTAAGCTACCACAGGAGCTCAAGGTAACATTAAGAAGAAAACCAGCATACATAATCCAGTATAATTTATATAATTCTGTTTCTGTGGCTGAGTCATACTAGAACAATTATTGCATGATGGAAGAATAGAATGCAATTTCTATCATGTAATTATTACTGATTGAACTACCATAGTGTATGACTACCATTTGAAAAATTAGCAGTAAACTATCTGAGACTATACTTTGCAATGATTGTAGGACAGTTGAGAAGGGTTTAAGCCTCTTGTGCCTTCCTGCTTTAAAAAAAAAAAAACAACAAACCATAAATCCTTATCTGTCCACGTTAGATCCGGGAGATATTTGCAGACTATGACCCTCACTTCCAGCCGTTGAGCCTGGATGAAGCCTATCTGGATTTCACAGACCACCTGGAACAGAGGGAGAGCTGGCCTGAGTCCTTACGCACACATCGCTTCCGCACCAGCAGCACTGGAACAGGTAGGACCCGGCTGTACTGAAAACTAAAGTCATTACACAATGCTGCGCGTTCGTTTTTAATAATGCCTGTTTTTTGCCAAATGAACTGTAGTTTTAATAATGCATCATATTATTTACTCTGACAAGATGTATCTTATGAGCAATGTGACAACAAGCATCTCTACTGGATTATGCATTACTAGTTGTGCCCTATCTCAGTAATCGGCATACATTCTTAATAGTCTTGCGTTTCGGTAGTTTATGCATTAGATTTGAAGGAAGGAAGAAATGTGAGGGAGATGAAACAAATGATGTGAGGAGGTTATTAACAACTTGACAGAGTAGGCAAATTAGTGAACATCAGAACAGTCTCTCATCTGCATTGTATTTTCCTCCTCTCAAGCTTACAAAAAGACATGAGTAGCATCAGATTAAGTATGTAAATTAATGTCTGTTGTCACGTCCTGTTCTCTCAATCTCCTTCATGTTTAATCACCCCTCTCTGCCTCCATTTTTCCTGTTTCCCTCTGTGTCTTTGTGAAGGTGAAGGGCAGAGCGAGCTCCGTCCGGAGACAGCAGTGGAGGCAGAAGACCTCTCTCCTGTTCTGTTTGACAGCCCAAACTCCTCTCCCTGCCTGCCGGGCTCTGGAGGAGCAGGGGCCGCTGGTGAGGCTTTCGAGGTGTTTGGAACGTCTGTAGAGGAGGCTGTGAGAGAGATGCGCTTCCGCATCGAGCAGAAGACCATGCTCACTGCCAGCGCAGGTGAGGGTCAGGAGGCTTCAGGCCAGTACACCCAGCAGTATGCCGCGGTCACACATTTTGCTCTCAGCAAGGGGCTCTCTGAGATTTACAGTATGACTATGGTAACGTGCCGAGTAATAGCTAAGTGGATTAGTCGCCTGCCTGTAGAAAAACATGTTATTGAATTGTTTGCGTGTCACTTGCTGTTTTGTACTGTCTGATTAAGAACAAAATTGAAAATGTGCAAGGAGTGGCCACCCTCTTCAAAAATAAACATACTCATTATGATAACAACACTGTTCGCTGATGATAATAGCAAAAAACTGCCAAGCCTTTCCTGGACATTTTGCTTGTCTGTATGATTAACATTATGCATGTGGTTTACCGGCCGTTGGTTTACAATTCGCTCCTCTAGGCATCGCTCCAAACATGATGCTTGCCAAGGTGTGCAGTGACAAGAACAAGCCCAACGGCCAATTCAGACTCCCCTCCAGCAGAGAGGCAGTCATGGACTTCATCCAGAGCCTACCAGTTCGCAAAGTACAGTACACATTACTCAAGCTAAAACATATACACAGCCTCTGGGTTTTCTCTGTGAATAAATATATGAAGATATCAGAATGTAATGAGTTTGTGTAAGTGGGAAAGGCTGAAATATGTAACGTAAAGAGATTATTCATGTGAGCGGAATAGATGGATGACAGGGATTTTACATCAATATCTGAAGCCAGTAAGTGTCTGTGTTTTTCAAGGTTTTTGGCATTGGGAAAGTGAGTGAGAAGATGCTCAGTGCTTTGGGCATCAGCAGCTGTGCTCATCTTGGCCAGCAGATGGCGTTGCTGTCCTTGTTGTTTTCTGAGACGGCCTGGCATCACTTCCTGCGGGTTTCCCTGGGTTTAGGGTCTACGCACATACCAAGGTACCTAGAATTCATTACAGCTCCTTTACTTTGATGCAGCAGTAACTCTTTGAGGATTTATAACTGAATGTGTAACAATGCAATCCTGAGAAAGAAAACACTCGAGAGATTTACTTGTGGCATTTGAACAATATGTGGTGTTTGAGTTCAATCTGACCGTTGTCTGTGTTTACACTTAGGAATGAAGAAAGAAAAAGCATGAGCACAGAAAGGTGAGTTTTTCATTTTGCTGATTGAGAATCTGCTATATTTTCAGTTGCCTCCTTCATTTCCTCCTCTCTGTCCCAACCCTCTCTTATCTTGTACAGGACATTTAGAGAAATGAGCGCAACTGAGGAGCAGCTGTCTTTATGCAGGGAACTGTGTGAAGACCTGGCTGAAGACATGAAGAAAGAAGGACTAAAGGTAGACAACAACTGAGCATTGCTTGTTTTATTTCAGGTGCTGTACAAAGTTGTCTGTTTACAGTCTAAGACGTGCCATAACGCCATGCTTATCCTCTGAGCACGCAGTTAACCTTTGTTGGAACAGACCAACCTTTGGCTAACATGATATTTAAGAGCATCTGTAACTCTCATCGCCCTCCTGGTTACATCAACCATGCAGAGGTTTATATTACATTTATAGTTTAAGTTTTTATAGCCGCTGTGAGCAGTCATTGCTTGGCTGAATTGTGCCTTGAAGCTGTGGGAGATTGCCTCTGACTGAGCTTTCCTCAGGGGAGCAGGAGGGAAAGAAAAAGGAAAATCTACTTCGGGAGAAATGGACAATACCACAAAGATGGATTGAGAGAGAGGGGCAATATTTGTTTAAAAAAAAAAAAATCACAAATGTTATTCTTGGCCTTCCTAGAATCGCCCCGACCCCAGACAGAATCTCATACAATTACCTCAACCTGTTCATTCTTCTCCCAATCGATGGAGAGAGCACTGGATGGCTTGGCGCGGCCATCACCCCCCTGCCTGGGTCCCGATATGGCCTTGATAGCTGCAGGAAATGGTGGGCCATTAAAGAGACAGCAGGGGACAACTATCAGCCTTGGAAATGTCTCTCTGGGAGATGATCACATTACTGTGGAAGCGCTTTGTGGCCCGTTACTCACCAAGTGCATTCTGAGAAATCAATCAGTGATATGACAGACTATGGAGATATCCATCTATGTTCTATTTATGGTCTCTCTCCATATTGTATTCATGTGTATTTATCATTGATTATTTCTGTAATTAAGATGTACCTAGGTAGCCGTCCGGAGTTGTTCCAGACAGAAATGGTCTTAATTCTTCTCCTGTGCTGACATGAATTCAACTGTGTATTTTCTTAATATTCCTGAAGGGTAAAACTGTGACATTGAAGCTGAAGAACGTGAACTTTGAAGTGAAAACCAGGGCGTGGACGTTGCCATATGCTGTTGCTACAGTGGATGAGATCTTTACTGTGGCTAAGGACCTACTGAAAACTGAAATAGAAAATGTCAGCCCCCAGCTACTAAGACTGAGGCTCATGGGTAAGTAAATATTGCGTGACTAAAATACAAATTTATATTATTCAAATGTTGTTTCAAGTGTATTTGAATAATTCAGTGATATACCTATTGTATATTGAAATAACACATTGGCTACACAATCATTTTTAAGTTTCTGTGTATCTTTTGTTTTTGTGTTCTAGGTGTTCGAATATCTGCCTTTGTCAGTGCAGATGATAAGCAGCCTCTGCAGAAGAGCATCATTGGCTTTTTAAAGCAAAGCAAGGCAGAGGCTGATGGTGTTTCCCAAAGTGTCTGTCAAAAGCCTGAGAAAGAGCTTCTTGCCAATCCCTCTATCCAGCCCCTGTCTTGCCTTCCTACAGTCCAGAAGGGCCAGAGGCAGGGGGAGGTCCCCTGGCTGACTAAGCAGAGGGGGTTAGAGGTGAGCCAGATTGGTAAGCAGCAGCAACAACAGTCTTTCTTCCAAAGGGCCCACGCCCAGAGGCTGCGACTCCAGGCTGAGAGTGCAAACACACAAGAGGAGGGGCTAGGAGGAACTTCCTCTGTGATTACTTCCATAGGCATGCAGGCTCAAAAGATTGAGGACTCACCAACAAAGGTGCACAAGTCAGAAAGTAGATTTACAGCCTCAGGTAGAGGAGAAGCTCTCCCTAACACAGAAAATGTCAGAGAGGCCCAGGCATCCACTTCAGTCTGGAGTGGCACAGCCTCAGAGAGCCTGACCTGTCCTGTGTGCTTCAGACAGGTGGAAACCACCGACTTGAATGTATTCAACAAACACATTGACCAATGTCTCACCGATGTCTCTGCCAAGCCAGAACAAAACACAGACACTGACTCAGACTCAGACGAGGAACCAGAGAAAGGCCACCAAGGATGGGAAGCGATAGACGATGAGAAGGAGGACTTTGATGTCAAAGAGGGGAGGGAGCGAGAGAAGGCAGAGCGAAGTAAAGACTCACACGTGATTAAAATCTCTAAACTGACAGTCAGTGAGTCAGAGGACACCTCAGAACAGGCGCCATTTGAACTAAATGGGAAGGATCTTCAGCCAGACCATCCTGTCTTGAAAAATGCTGAAGATCCCCTTGTGCCCAATGGCAGCCTTGGAGCAGAGACCCCGCAGCATCCTGAGTTGCATTGCGATCGGAAAGGTCCCGTCCTCATCTGCCCGGTGTGTCAGGTGACCCAGGACACTGACGACCTCGCCGTCTTCAACTGCCACGTGGACCTCTGCCTGAACCAGGACGTGCTGCATGAGCTGAGGGGACAGACATCTGTGTCTCTCGCTGATCCACCTCCAGTCACTGTTAAAAACAGCAAAGTCATAGGTGAGTACAATAAATGACAAAGTACAATTGAGATTAATTTGAATTTGCTTCATTATGAATCGTTCCTTTTTATTCTTTGCTTACTGTTGTGGTGGCGGCTCATTATTCCCCACAAAAAAAATCTGAGAATGCATCCATTACTATTGATGCTAGATGCTGTGCCATTCAGAAAAACTCTTAATTGTCTTTTGAGTAAATAAAAAGTATTCACACGTGGACGGGTGGCCTGTGACCTTGTTATTTACTGACAATAGCATTGTGTGGGAAGTGTGTATCCCACAGAGAAGAGACATCTCATTTCACCCCATGGGGCTTCCTTTGCCCCGCTCTTGGGAATGGCTAAATCACTTTTTCACCTATTCACTTCCCACAATGGACTGTCTGTCCACCACAGCTTCCTCTTAAACAAGCCTGCCTCTGAAATTGCACTCTTTATATCCCTGAAGAGGAGGCGCAATCCCCTCCTCATAGATAGTTGTCATTTTTTTTTTTTGCCTGGGAGGAGATAAGGATTGAGTTTATCCACAAGTGTCTATTTCTGTTCACAGAGAGAGACCAACCCTTGCCAAGGCAGGTGAACAAAGGCAAGAGCAAAAGGTGAGATTGCTCAATTACAGATTGTTGCTTCAGCAAATGTTGGACCAGGCAATTGTCCATTTCAAGTATTTTCCATGGAGGTGAAGTGACATGAATTTGATTGTGAAGATATTTTAGGAAAACAAGTCAGAAACTAGTATTTTTATTTTGTGTCTAACAGGTATTATTTGTGTTCTCTCATCATGTTTTTCAGACGAGGGCCGCCTTCCTCCCCTCCTCCTAAGAAAGCCAAAGGTCCGGGCCCTCGCAACACCATCGACAAGTTCTTCAGGTGACAGACTTCATACACACAGAACGTCCCTTCTCATCTGCAAGAAAATCAGTCAAAAAGACAGGTGACTGGTGCCTTGTCTCCACTGATCAGGATTTAGCCATGCTACAGTCTGTCTGAGTCGAAGCCGGTTTCCCCACTCATTTAAGAACCTGTCCTCACCGAGCTGGACCACAGCTGAGCCACAACTCTGAAGTTAGAGGATTATAAATTACTGATAAATACAATGTTTTCTTTTGGGAAGGGTTTTATAAGAGTACCCCATAAGAATACTGGTGATAAGTAACTTAATTTTGGTAGTCGTGCTGTTGTATTTGTCTTTCATTTGATAAGCCATATAGATGAAACAATAGAGAGATGACAAAAAGGTTTGGGTTCTTTTGTATTTATTGCACGTTTAAATCTCTAGAAATATTACTGTTCCACCCTGTTATCTCGCACTTTAGGTCAATGCCTTTCTGCTTCCAGTTGCACAATGAAGAATAAGCCCAAAGATTTTACTATAATGTATGCTAAATAGACCATGACACTATTTATTACATGCTAAGTGTTAGTTTTGATATTTGATATATGTATATATTTTCATAAAGTTCGTGAAGATATTTCATTGATAAGTAAAATGCTTGCACTGTTTTATTTGTATTTTATAATGAATGTTTAATAATGAAGATAAGAGAATCCTTCTATCATGATGTCAATCTGACTTACAATAAATTATTGTCTTGTTGAAATTTCAGTTTGAGAGATGTCATTTTTTTTTTGACATTGTGAGTTCTGGCCCAACAGGATTGGTTCACTGAAAGAGAGAGATGTGGCTTGTGTCTGGTTTGAATCCTGCTCAGAGGAAATCAGCGTGAGAAAAAAGCCAGAGCAGGGCATTAAAGCTGCATTGGGTCGTGTGAACGTGTGCAGCTCTGTGAAGTTGAGCGTTGCTGAAAGCACGTGTCTACTAAGACAAACTTCCTTGAATAAATAGAGATCTTAGTCTGATGTCACGTCCTCAACACTGCATTACATTCACAGAAAGAAAACAGAGCTGAAAAAAGTAAGAACCTCATTTTCAGGCATGACAAATAAATGAGTCTGTGCTTGGGATAAAAGTATGACATGTTAAATTGCATTGCTATCAGTGTTTTTCTGAGGGGTGTGAGCGCCTAGAGCAAACAAAGTTCAGCCCTCCAGGCTTCTTAATGTAGTTAAAGCTTTTTCTAGCACACTGCTCCACTTCAGCGCTGCTCACTCTGACGATAGGACCTACATCAGAGTGACACAGGTTTCAGGGTTTTCTTAATGTTGCATGTTTGGTCAAGTGTTTGATTTTAGTTGATTATTTAGTGTTAGTATTTAGTGTGGAGGATACTTGGATGAAAGCGCAGTGGCCTAAAAGCCCAGTGCAACTACAGAAAGAGGTCGCCTACACAGCTTTGCAATGGAGAGAAGAGTTTGGACTTTGAGGGAAAGAGTGAAGCAGTATGCCCCGAAGAAGGAGAATCTGGACCCGAGAACGTGGGTGAGACCTGAGACCGTGCAGGGATTTACTGATTTCATCCTCAACAAGAACTCAGACAAAGAGACAGACAAGAGCTTTGACACCAAAGAGATGTGTGAGTACAAAAGGGCTGAGAGGACACTTTTTCTGAAAGTGAAACAAAGTACATAGTACCCAATGATTAAATGATTTCAAACAAAAACAGAGTAAAAGCCTGGAGCAAGTGGAGTTTCCCATGTCAAACAGGTTTCAGATCCTTTAAAAATTATTGCCATGGCATGGGATGGCTGGTGGTTGATTAAAGTGTGTACTGTAAACAGTTGGAAAAGTAACCAGAAGGGTGTAGTGGGCCTTGCCCTAGTTAATCATTATTGACTTGTCACGGTAGACTGACTGACTGTATGCCTGTCGCATCACAGCTTTGACACAAGATCTGTGGTATGTTTGCACATGGATGAAACAGATTCAGATTATGTCATCTGTGATACAGTGATACAAATTTATAAATATTTGAATAGTGCTGTACTAAATCTGAAGCCGTTCCCTTCTGCTGTGCAGTGCTTGAGACAGAGAAGCAGTACATTGATGCTGCAAAGAGGAACGATGTGGAGACCATGAAGACTCTAGGGAAGGGGGTGAATGCTAATGCAAAGAATGTGGTGGGTTTACAAAGAAAAAGCATGTCTGCAATAGAAACCATCTCATTGCACTGCATTACACAAACAGAATCAAAGACTGACTATTTAGAATAGAATGAAATCTCTATACATAATTGAATTAAACACCTGATTTTAGGGTTTTGGAGCAATACTGTGTAAATGGATAATCTACTAATGTAGTTGTTTTTCCAGCATAACAGGACTGCCCTTCACTATGCAGTTGCTGGCAAACATGTAGAAGCTGTGAAGCTGCTGCTACAGCGCAGGGTCAAGGTGGATCAAAAGGACAAGGTATCTGCAATGCGTGAATTTGAAAACTTGTGCAGTAGACAATACCTAATGTAATATTTTTCATTTAATCAAAAATATTTCAGTTTCCATCACCACTCTTACTTGCTTTTTCAGTTTCTCTTTTTCCCCCTGGCAGCATGGCGTGGTAGCCATTCACCTGGCTGCCTGGTTTGGAAGTTTGGAAATCATGAAACTATTAGTGCAGGCTGGCGCCGAACAGAAGATTGAGAATGAGGTAGATGACTTGAAGAAACACGTCTATGCCACTGTATTTCAGTGAATAAACTAAAAAAATGCCCAGAGATTGACCCAATGTACCTTTTCATTCTGTGCAGTGTTTCAACATAGCATGGTGTTCCTCAGGCATAAATCGGTGCTTGATTGAGTAGTCTGTATTTCACATCCAACACCTGCATCCTACTGAGTATTAACTGTAATTTCAACATTAAATGTGTGCTTTAGCTGTCATAAAGACATAAAGTCCAGTTCAGATCTTTTTGAGCTTTTTTAGCTTAGTTTTATGTCAAGGAGTAAATGCATTATTACATATTTAAACAACATGTATATTTCAATAGCTCTAAATATGATAAAATATGCACCAGAGAAGTCCCAGATGTACAAGATAATGCTTTATTTTTGTCTCAAACCCCAGAAGATATAATCTGAAAGATAGTCTGCTAAAATTTAACTTTTAAACACCATAAACCCCATGTAGCCCAATTTCAGCCAAAAAGTCTGTTAAATGGCTAAATCAATGCAAAATTGCTCAGTGGGACGCTCCCTGTGCTACCAATTTCTCACAGACACTAGTTCTGCATGCAGGTCAGATATCCTTTCATATGACAATGAAATCATGACTTTCATAGTGTAAGTCATGTTAAATTTCCTTGATAGTAGTAGATGACTATACTACATACAGCATAGACATATTTTATCTCTGGATTAGTCAAAGAGAAAAAAGATTTTGATCATCATTTCCCTCCTTCAGGAAGGACTGAATATAATGCACTGCGCTGCTCTCAACAACCACACTGAAATTATACAGTACATTGTTGAAGATCTACAGATGAAAGAACTCAACAAGGAAGACAAGGTATCTGCTGTAATGTTTTCAACCATACTCAAATGAACCAGTCTAATATATCATATTCTGTGATGGTCATTCAAGACTTATTGGCCTGCATGCTCTACCACGACTAAAGGGAACATGCCAACCACTCCCAATGTGGCTGATGTGTTTCTTGATTCTCTCACTTTCCAGTCAGGACACCGGCCATTTGCGTTAGCTGCAGAGCACGGCTGTGTCAAAATGCTGGAGATGCTAATGGAGCCATCTTACAATATGGCCACCATGAAGCCCAACAAGGTGAGCGTGCAAACTTGTTGTCACGGATGTTTATTCATTTGTCCGTGCTTGGTGGCAGCAAATATTTATGCTTGTACTTGTGTGCATGTGAGTGCACGTTTGCACACTGGTGGGTGTGATGCACCTGCAAAGAAAGCTCAAACACAAACATTCTTTGATGTAAGTCGTTGTTTCCCTCCCACCCTTCTGGCAGAGCGGTGACACGCCCCTGCACTTAGCTGCCAGGAACGGCCACCTGGACACCGTCCAACTGCTGCTGCAGAGCTTTGATACTCGGGATGAAGTCAATATGGTAGACAATCAGCGTAAACACTGTCTCTATCACAGTTTGGTTCATGTGCTCTGTGACACTGTGTGCTCAGCAGCTAATCCACTGCTGCATGATGGCTTCTCTTTGATATAATTAAGAAATATTATACAATACAATATCCTGGTGCAGCTTCAACTCTTTGACTGACAAACTGTATTTGATTTGAAATATGAACATTTACATGATGCTTCAAACTTGGACTGAGAACAGTAAATTGCAAGAAAAGAGCTGCCCTCTTCCCCAAATAAAAGGCTCCCCAGATAATTCTGAACAAATCAATATCAAGAGTTATTAGCTAACAGATGTTTCTGACATCTCTCCAAGTCCCTTCAGTACAATGTAGACTGATGTAATTGTTAATGCTAGTCAGACGCAGGCTTAAAGTTTCTTTTTCAACACAGTTCAGTCATTTTGAAAATGTAGGCCACCTGAAAAAGTTCTGCTCCCCCTGCCTGTGTTCAGGATACCCAGCAGCAGTGTATTTTATAGTTTGTTCTCTCTGTGCTGCAGGTTGGTGAGACAGCGCTGTACCAAGCTGCAGACTATGCACAGGAGGACTGTGCTCTGGCTCTGCTGGAGGCTGACTGTGACCCCAACATCCTCACCACGGTACAGGGAGGCACTAGAGACTCAAATAATTGAATTGCTGCCCTATAGCCTTATTGTTATTGATACCACATAATGCATTTGTAGGGTTAATCCTTGGGCAGTGTCAGATTTGCATGAACTTCTAACACGTCTCACTACCGTCTCTTGTAGGCCAAATGCAGCGCTCTGCATCCGGTCTGTGAGAGAGGTGACACATCGCTGGTGAGACTCCTCCTGGATCACCAAGCCCAGATTGACTTTCAGAATGAGGTTAGCAAAACAAGACAGAGCTACTAGTTTGCAATGTCAAACAACAGATAGATGTATGCACACACACGCACGCACACTTTGCCAACATTCTCTGTCTGCATGCATGTTACTGTTATCTTTTACAGTTCATCCTAATCTTGCATAGTTCGTTTTTAGGCTCATGTTGTGTAACAGGATATTTTTGCTCGCAGCAGCTAGAGGCTCCTCTCCACCTGGCAGTGAAGAACTGTCACATCCCTGTCATCCACTCTCTACTGGAGGCTGGCTGCAACATCAATATTGCTGATAAGGTATACTCTGCAAAGTAACACACTCTAATAAAGGCTCACTCTGAACCTTTTGTTTAAAAATTCTGACTATGACAATGTTGCATTCACTTGTGTGGTTTGCTTTCATTGTGCTCCAACTGCTGGTAGAGGTCCCAGACCGTGATGCATATTGCTGCAGAGCTGGCCAGAGTGGATGTAGTGGACATGCTCCTCAAAGCTGGGATGGATCTGACACTCCAGGACAGGGTAAGGGGGCTGACAAACATTATTTTTGGAGCTAATTCAACGCTGAAGCTGCACTACTAGAAGTTAAAATACTCTGAGAAGGCCATGCATGAGAATTTGTTGCCAAAAGCTTGTGTAGTCAGATCATCCAAAGAGAAAGGGTTAAATCGCTGCACTTGATAGATTTTAACCATAACAATAGCACAATTAATTGGAATGGTGTATAGAATGGTTTTTATTGAAAGATGTGGGAGCCCTACATTTCTAATTTGTGCATATGTTGTTGGATCTCTGAGCAGCAGGGTAAAACAGCTCTAGGTGTGGCAGCCAGAGCAGATGAGGTGATCATTGTGGACATGATTATCAAAGCAGAAAGATACTACGCATGGAGGGAGGTGAGATGATGGTGATATCATATTTGTAACGTCTGCTGCTTTAATGTGCCCTGTAATCCATTTCCAAGGCCTGGAAATCAATAATTATGTTCATCACTGATGATTCATTTCCTAGCATCACTATTCTAGATTAGATGAATCCCTTCTAATACTATTAAAGGGGGCTATGGTGAAAAAAAGACTAATAAACCAGAAATACTGGACAGCTAATTTTACTGTCAATTTGATTATCCGCACGTTTAGATCCCTACCCATCCTGATACTCAAAATGAGTAGCTTTGGCATTCACATTCCTAATTGTGCCTCTGTGTCTTTCCAGTCACCTCTCACTGTGGCCCTGTACACTCTGAAGCTTGTGGCCTTTCTCAAGATGCTGACATGATTTGATTGCCCTTTCAGGCCAACACCGAGATTAATGAGAGTCTTCACAGCCAGTCTCCGCTAACATTTAAATTGGACCATCGCGTTGAGACCAAGCAGACCCGTTCCATGGCCTGGCACCTGGCATACCAGCTCCTGAAACCAGGCGACTGGAAAAGACTGGCAGAGCACTGGACGTTCACCAAGGATCAAGTGGCGGCCATCGAGGAGCAGTGGATAGGTGGTACTACTCACGCTGGACAGGCTCAGCAGTTCTTCATATGAGCATATGCTTATGTAGCCTCCAAATATAGAGCTACTGGTTCAAATCCCTGAACGGTTTCAGAAAATCTAGACTGGGAAAGTAACACTCTCACTAACTCTTTCTTGGATAAATAATTTAGTAGAATGCTCTTTTCCCCCAAATAGACTGGTTATATCACTCTCTCTACAGTAGGTTTTTAGGTAATTTCTGCTGGTTTAACAGTATTCCTGACTGGACTGTGTTGTTGGCATTTTTTTGTCCACAGGGCAGCACAGCTATCAGGAGCATGGGAACAGGATGCTGCTGATCTGGCTCCATGGGGTGGAGCTGGCTCAACAGAGTCCTGCTAAAGAGCTCTACCAGGCCCTCATCTTCACGGGCAACAGAAAGGCTGCAGGTACATGCGGTAAACAAACGATTTGTGCTGAATGGCGTATTTATTTTATCACAAAAATTGTTCATTTGTTATCTTACAGATAAGATTCGGATGGAGGCAGAGAGTGGCAGCAGTAAGAGCTGCAGCATTTCATGAGGACGAACATTATAATGTATGGACAAACACATGAATAACTTCAAGTTTATATCGCTTTCAGCTGCTTTAAGTTAAATGAAGTCTGTACAGACAGCTGCACTTGCTACAAAGCATAGTAAAATAATTTATTTTTTTAAAAAATGACCCTTTTTTATTTTTCCCCCAAATCAACACATGGCTTAAGTTTAGTATTGTAAACTTAACCTGAGTTCTTGAACAGTTGTGTCTTGATGTAAAACATCAACGCTGTAATAATTTAAAATGTGATTTCACATGTAATAGTAATGTCTTGATGTCTCATAATTTAAAGTAATAATCTGCAACTTTTTCATATAAATAAAATTGTTTTACTTCTCACTGTGGCCAGTTGATACTACAGAATAGTGATTTAATCTATACTCAGTTCATGAAAGCATTTATATTTGTTGTCCTGAACAGACAGCACAGACAGTACTTCACTGGGAAAAATCCTCACACAGGAGGTGATGCAGGTTTTGTTTACAGAAGCAGCAACAGTGGGTTGTTTGAAATAAATCTAACAACTGGGTAGTTTGCCTGAGCAACAACAGACACCATGGTCTAACTGACAAAAAAAGACTACTGCCTACAGAAACTTGAACTTCATTAACAGAAAATCCAACAAAAATAGACAAATCAGCAAGTGAACTAAACAGGAAGGTGACTGTGAACACTGGCACTGCCCACCAAAAACCAACAGACCTCTGAGAGGAGAGCAGATACTAAGGAGCAATAAAGATATGGCTTTTTTTTAACTGTTAGGTTTCACTATCCTCTATTAGCTGCAGACTACTCAATGTGTTGAAGCTGGACCAGAACCTAAATTGAGTTACAAATTATCCAACTTCTGAAAGACAATTGCCAATTTTTTGCAGCTAAGTCAAATATCAAGCAAATGTTTCAGAGTTGATTCGAATAACGATGGAGCTGTCCATTTAGCTCAGCTTTGTAAGCTTAGTAACAGTTCTGTTTGCAGTTTAAAACTACAAATGTAAATCTAATGCTAACCTTACAGTAAACAGTCTGTGACCAATATTATCAGTTGAGCATTTGCTTGTGGCTATGGACTGTAATACATTCGGTAATAACAGTTATCAGTTTATGCACAGTTTCAAACAGAGAGGATATTACCATCTCTCTACACTCTGTCACTCTGACACTTGGAGTCACAGTGCAAGTTTCTGTGGAGCAGCCCACGCTTGTTTGTTTGAGGTTGTGGGTGCTGCTGCCAATCTAGTGACATCAGAGAACAGGCGGCACTGGGAAATACAGTCCGAAACAACAAAACAAAGACCGCTTATCATCAAAGGTGTCACCAAAAATTAAGAAAAACAAGAAGATTTAAAGATAAAAAACAAAACGAAACAAAAAAAAATCTGTCTTTTGAACAGAGATAAAACTTATAAAAAGCATTATCAAATGTCCACTTAAAAACACAGAGTGCAAGGACAATTTCTTTCCAGAATGTGAAAATAAAATTAATTTGAACACTTCATGTGCCACACAGTGCCACATAAAGAAAACCCCCAGCTGTCCACTGTCCTCCACAGACTCCAGTTGATATGTGACTGCATTATAAGAATCTGATAACTGAATTTTTAGGATTATTGCATAGCGCAGGTAATGTTCAAACTTAGAATAGGTGTGTTCATTTTCTGACTTATGTGCAAATGATCAGTCAACAACTTTGATGGAGTGTACGTGACATGTGTTGGAGTTTGTCCTGGATGAGCTCTTGCCTCCGGTGGAGCCTTGACTCGGTTGAGAGGAGCGAGGGAACTTAGCAGCTGCAGCCTGACCGATGGTGAGCTGAAAGGATGAGACGGAAAAGTGAGCCATTTGCATTTCAATGCACCAAATGAATTATAATTACCTTGCAAACAGACGTTAAGCTCATTTTTTCATTTTAATTCCTAACTCCACATTGATAATAACGGTGACACATCAAAGTAAATATCGTGGTGTACCAAGTCCCGTACCTGTGTAACCGGATGATGGCGTTCAACGACGACAGAGCTCATGGGCGGAGCCACGCCCATCACCTGCAGGTTGCTGCGTGCAGTCTTACCACCTTCAGGACGCGCAGTGATACGAGCAGTTACTGTCTTTGAGGATTTTTGTTGACTGGCTGTGACGACACGCCCACTGACCTGAAACAATATTTTTAACACCATGTGTCATTACCTTATACAGCAATGTGATAGAGTTTTTTGTTTTTTTAACTTAGCTTGAGCCATTCAGAGCTGGGACAAAATCACTTATAGTCAAGTGATCTGAACAATTCAGCAAATCTTACCATTTTACAGTTTATAGCTACAGATAACAGTTTTAAAAGGTGGACAGTTTGACTCATAGCATGTCCTCTAATAAACCTTAAACCAATATTTAAGGAGGAACCTGTAAGTAATGCTAACCTGTTTGTGGGTGCCTGCAGTGCCCCCCAGTGGGAGGGAGCTCTGGATTAATGAAGTGGAAGGGAACTCTCTGGACACTGGAGCACTGGAGTCCACCTGAGGAAAAAGAGATCAGGGGAAAAAAGAGATGGGAATGGGAGACATATGAGGAGAGCAACAGCAACAAAACAAACAAAATCTGACTGAAGGAATGGGGAAAAGAAAGCTGAGTACTTTTGTTTATGTGTCAGCAACATGAAAACAGTTAATGAATAGGACAGAATTTGTTGTGATGTAGACACAATTGCATTTTGAAAAAAACTAAGTGGAGAAAAATCATGTAATTACAACAGGGAAAATTAGTTTTTACTTGAAAGATTGTTTTAATTGCTTGTGTGAGAGACTGACCAGAAATTCAAATGCATGCAGATATATGTGTGTTTTGATTAGGAATCAGAGTGAGTGTCTCACCGTCTCCTCTACTTCGCTGAGGGAGGGAGGCCCCGGGGGGTCAAAGTGGATTGGGCTGAACCGAGCGGAAGAGACGGGATGTGGCTGGAGCTGAGCCAATGAACCGGGGCCAGGCTCATCACGGGGGACCGGGGCATCTAGGGGGGGAAATATATGACTGGAATGAAACTGTGGCAGGATATATTCTCAATACAGGTTTATTGCAGCCACAGCTGTATCGTCAAAGCTGGGTGTTGGATTGGAGTTTACAATGACTCTGAAAAATCTGGCCAACGGCACTGCTTCATTTAGGCAAATGATCACGACGGCTTCCTGACTTGCATCTGTGAATGCGAGGCATACCCATCCGGCATTTGACTTTTTGGAAAACAATTTCACTTTTCAGCATGCAGACCTCAACTCCATCGTTGAAAGAGAAAGTCAACCTCTAGCCACTGGCATTCAAGATCTACCCTCCAGCTCTTAACACTGATAATTACTAACAGGCAAAAATGCATCTTGTAAAGGGCGATGTTGAACACAGAATAATATCAACATTTACTCTTCCCTGTTAGTTTAAGTACAATTTAGGTCTTGAAAATAAAACACAGGAGGTGGTGGTCACTGCAGCCCCTGGTTTTTGAAATTTATCATGTCTTATCATGAGCTTTGTACTTGAAAAAAGTGAAATGTACAAAATGGAAATTCCAATGTCCGTGTTCAAGTGAATGCATCATTAGCTTAAGCATAGAAGGCAATGTTGTTGCTGTGTTGTTCTGTTTTCCAAAAATTTGTGTCCTGTAGGACTGTGAAGGCTAGCAACACGCTGCAGCAGAGCAGAAAGCTAGTGGTGAGGTTGTGCTAAGTATGGTGATAAATGACAGGTATTAGCCTTTTTATACCATCTGGATTGAATAATACCAGACCTATCCTTTAAGTGACTTTAAATGTGGTTTGACTGCTGGTGCCAGACACAGGTTCCAGCATTCCAGCAATGGCCAGCCCCAGGAGTTTTCCCTTTTCCCTTCATGACTCTACAGTCTGCCCCTTTCCAAATGGAAACTTCCAGCAGAATAATGTGCTATCGTCTCAAAATGGTCTCAGGCACATGACAGTGACATTAGTCTACTCCAATGGCCTGTGCAGTCCCCAGATCTCAGCCCTGTACAGCACATTTGGGATGTTCACAGCATGAATGTGTTGCTTAAAGAAAAAAGAAAGGAAAAAAAACAAACAAACAAACAAAAGAAAAGAAAAAAATTGTGTGACAGTATTGAATCCGCAAAGACCAAGATTCCTGCAGGCCGTTTTCAGGACCATGTTCACTCCGCACCTTGAAGAATTCAGGATGTTCCAGAGGCAAAATAAAGGTTTTGTACATGTGTGAAACAATATATAACAGTTTTGATGAATGCCAATAAACATCAGTCAAAACTGTTTGGCTTCTGGGATTGTAGCCAGTTTCTTGTTTCTCGTAGGTTTTATGTGAGGACATGTACAGAAGCCGATACTTAAATCCTCACAACCATCAATGATTTTATGTTAAGGAAAAAGGAAATAAAATGCCAATCTAAATGTGACAAAACTGTGTGTTTTAGTGAAGCTACAAACACACAGGAAAAAAATGGGTATCTGAAGAGTTGGCATCATCTGTCAGTGCCACATCAAGGTTATAAACTCTGCAAAGTGCCATTTACTCAGCTCAGCACATTCACTTCCTCATCACTCCATCAGATGAACCAGTGAAAGACTGCAATACAACAAAGACCCCCCCTTCTACTCCACTCATTCATAAATCTACACAGTAACACATGGCTGCACTCGATTGGACAACTTGTGTCTTACTTTCAGTCCGGATAGCAGAGTTGAATCAATAAAGCACACGGGCAAAGCTAATAATGCCTTCAAGCTTAGTTGTTAGTTATGGAGCAGGGGTCTAGTTACATAACTAACCGTGCTGATCATGAACTGCAGGTTGCTCTGGCCGCCCCTCTGTGGTGTGGAACATGCTGAGAGCCTCCATGTTGAGAGCACACACCCCCCTCATGAAGGCTTTCTTCATAGACTCTTCGTAGCGCTCCCGGTCTAATCGCATCCTCTGGACCTCCGCCTGGGCTTTCTCCACAGCCTCACAGTGCTGCAGAGGACAGACAGACTCCGTCACTGGCATAATGCTGTGAACAACATTAAAATTTATGCATGGGACCGTATCAATGTGCTGTTTCTCTGTCTGTCCATCTCAGGCCTGCACTGCATGTCCCTTGGCTTGTTAATAAATCCACAGGCTACGTCCCTTCATTTCTCTGTCACTTGCCGCTGCATGTTCTCTCTCTCACTCTCTCTCTGCATGATGCCTGTCTTGCTCCACTGTGCTTTTACGGCAACCACCATCAATCAACCTGGGACTGCTTTAGTGGTGCAATTATTCACTAAAATTGTCAAATTTTACATGTGAAATTGATTGAGAGGAAAGCACTTGGGAAAAGAAGTGCATTTACCAGTAAAAGAAACAAACACACTTTAATAAGCAGTGATGCTTTACACCTATTCCATGAATCAGCTGTGAAAGTGTAATGAGTAATACAGGCGACAGGGTGCAGTGATTCTTGTAGTATACCACACCTGAGTAAAGCAAAACAACAACCAATATGGTAGATTCTGCATCCCTGTATAGGTACAAGGATGGGTACCCAGGTGTAGTATGTATTTAGTTCATTACATGAAATATTCTGCACCACCATGTTGGGCATAGTAGTTCCTTCATGACTAAAAGCTAGCATGTAATGAAGACAGGTGTTTTCAAACTTTCATATTTCGGAGCCCTAAGTTGACTCTCACGATTTGGTGTCTGTGTTAAGTATTAAATTGTTTAGACCCAGATGTCATACTTGAACACTGACAGATATATTCAAAGGGGTGAGATTAATTTTAAAACTGCTGCTTTATCTAAAAAAATATCCATCACAATGTTTTTTCTCATGTGAAGTGCTCATCCTAGGATGGAGAGAGGTGAGACCAACGACAAAATGAAGTACTTTCAAAAGTCATCCGTTCATTTCCAAAGACCTTATGATCCCAAAACTTTCAAGGGTTTTCAAGGCACTTTGGAAGTGGGAGCCCTGTTTTTACCTCTGCCAGCTTGGCCTCATACTCTGTGGACAGGCGCATGCAGACCTCCTCCGCTCTGCTGCGGCAGGCCCGCTCCACCTTGTCCTTCCAGTGTCTGTGGACCAGAGAGTGCCAGCCCAAAAACACCTTCCTCTTCAGCTGCAAATTGTAGTGCTGCCGCGCCACCCGAGCAGCGTGAGCCTGGCAGGGAACCACAAGACCATGAAAATATTCACAAGAAAATAATTACACCCATAATTCATTCTTGTGCAGGTGCAGTATGTTTCCTGTTGTGCTATACTTCCTGTGTTACGTTTAGACGAAAATATGAGTCACCCACTTCAATTGCCCTTTTGAAAAAAAAAAAAAAAAAAGCAATTTCACAAATGATAAAAACAAAACAGCATTTTTATGCAATCCATTTCTTTGTTTGATACACAGCATGGGATAAAAGGGAACAGACTGTTTATCAGTGCACTGACAATATTTCAACTATGTAAATTTCATAAGAGAAGAAATCTGTGTGAAGATGTGGCATATGCATGTTCAGTGTGCAGTGACATGGTGATGTATGGGTCGGTAAGTCATGCAGAGACTGGGAATTTGCATAAAACATTAAACTACTCTGACAGTAATCTAGCAACATTAAGACAGAGTTCACTACCACTAATTTGACGTTCACTCAGAAAACATAAATGATGCTGTGTGATGCCGACAGACTTCTCAGCTCAGTGAGTGAACTGCAATAAAGACATTACAGTGTTTCGATATAACATGTTGGCAGCACTTCTTGTCCAAGACGCACACACCATCACTGTAGCAATGTATGAAAACACAAATTTGTTAAAACTGAGTTTCAAAACGATTTCCACCTAATCTCCTCATCTCCTCTCCTGTCCGCCTACCTCCTCTTTGGCCTCTGTGTGGTGAAGTCTCCACTGGGTGAGGGCCCTCATCTTCTCAACCTTCTCTTTTTGTCTGTCCAACACCTGGCTCAGGTTCACAATCACCTGAGGGAGGACAGGACACATTTAGCTCATCGCACTAAGAGGCAGATAAAGGGCCCAAGTGCTTCATTTTTACCGCCCCTTTACTGGTCACGCTGATGAATTGTTCCCCATGTATTCTTCCAAGTCCAAAATGTGTATCAGAGATAGAAAGGGTGAGCCAACGAAGGAGAGAGATAATGGTTTATTAGTGAAAGCAAACCAGTAAGCATGTGCAAACCTCGTCTTTCCTCTGGTTGGAGGTCTCATAGGTGTGCAGCAGCTGCTTGAGGCTGTCCAGCTCTGCCTTGAGGCCAGCTGTCTGGGCCGCATGCCTTTCCCTCTCCTTCTTTATCTCCAACTTGTGCTGCTCAACGAAGGCCAGCTTCCACTTCCTCAGCTCCATCAGCACATTGGACTGATTGTAGAATAGAATGGGACAGATAAACACAACTTGTTCATTACTCTACATTAACAAATATGGAAAATGTTATCAATATTCTTTTAGTGATATGAACAGGCGCATCAGGAGGTTTGTAAATGATAAAGTCTGCACATGACAGGAACCTAATGGGCTCCTTAGCTTCATCTAAGTAGCTGCGTTTTCCCCGGGTCAGCCATTACCAACACCCTAAAAGGTGAACATGATTGGCCTGATTTAAAAAAAACAAAGCTGCTGCAGGAGGAACATCCTGCTCAGTGTTTCGTTGCTGAATCAGTCGGAGTCTGATTCAATCAGTCGATAATAACTGAAAGCATCTGAGCATCCACCACCACAGTCTGGTTCTCCTCTGCCTTCGTCTACACCTAGAACAATCTCCCCCGTATTATTGGCACTGCTGAGCAGGTGATTGGCTGTTCGATGCCCTCTGTGAAGGAGCTACATGACACCAGGGTGAAGAAAAGGGCAGGAAGAACTGCCGCAGCTCCTGCACACTCAAGGAATTGCCTTTTCCAAAAAAAAAAAAAAAAAAAAACTAACCCTAACTCAGGATCAATTAACTAACTCTCAACATACCGTGTAACCAAACTGTTTTCCTGAGTTTAGGAGACTCACTGATGAAGGAATGAATGCTTTGTTATATCTGTTCAGGTGTAGTTTTTGTTTTAAATTGGAGAGATGGAAGAAGTAAATCCTTTGAATGCAGAACAAGGCAGGGAGAACTTTCCTAGCCTGTTTAATGACCGCTTTGTCAAAGATTATTTGAAACGAGGGATACTCCCTGATGCCCAGCACTTTCTTTGCAGTCTAATAAGCATGGGTGCACATAGTTTGAACTCTCTAATATGGGATATGACGTAATATGAAGTGAACAAGAGGCATGTGAATTGCCTAATATTCCATGATGATTACCATAATATATGAAACATGACCCATTATGCGAATTAAGTCATTAATTAAGCAAATTAGTGCACTAATTAAAAAGTAAAACCGATCCATAAAGTCAAACTATGAACAAGAGATAGTAGATAACATTCCTGGCCTGCTGCTGTTAAACCCGGGACTGTTAGGTGAGTTTTTAATGAGTGAGAGATTTTGCTGGATCTATGATTCTTTGGTCTCTCTGTTAGAAAGGCAGAAAATACAACAGCTAAACCCCCAGCTAAAGCATTTCAGCCCAATCAATAAAGCTCTCAAATTTTAGAATGGAAATTATGTATTTGTAGTATATTATATGCATGCATAATGGTGCATAATGATTGCTTTGGCACTAAAAGATAAAGGCAGATGTCAGCAACAGACTATTTTGGGAGATCTTGTGATTTCATTTTCAACCCATTGATAATATGTTCAAAATTTTGTGTATTATCCCGTTCCTAATTTAAGTGGGATTTAGGCTTTTATTTTAACCATCTCATTGTAATAAATGTTTTTTTTTCCTGAGTACAAATTATACCCAAAAAGGTGAATATGGGGCATTTCAATATGAATGACAGATATTTTTCTGTCATTGCGATTTATAATTAGAAACATGCAGTGTCAGTGACATAAACAAGGTTTATAAAGGTCATTATTGCTGCATAACGAGTTTTTCTTTTTTTTTTCTTTTCCCTGTGAGGCCATTTAGATGTTGTAAATGAGACACAGTAACACTAACATTTCAACACCAGAAACAGCATAATGTGCTTTCTCAATTGTTATAAAAAGACTCCATTAGCACTCCGTTAACAGTACAACACCGGTTAGATCATTTATGCAAAACTCACCATTATCATTAAAAATGCATACTTCTTAAAGTCAATGAACAATTCAAGCAATTGTTTTTCTTATCATGGGTAAACCTGTCAGCCTGGGCCTGTTTCATTGTTAACATGTAGAAGCTCCAAACAGTCTATCTCATGCTACAAGTATCACTGTAGGCAGATATGTAGACACAGGACATTGTTTATATTGCTTATGGTCAGATCTCAAACTGACATCAAATAAGAATCACTGGATGATGGAAGACAGCACTACCATACTGACGATGCAGGCTAACCTTGAGGTTATGGCTCCAAGTGTCCAGAATGTTCTCCATCTTGCTTATGTTTTGCTCTGAGATGAACATCTCTGTCACAGCCGACACCAGAGGGTCTGGACTGCTCTGCCTGGACCTCTCCGCTGCCGCCTGCCGCCTGTCTGAAGGAGCATTTGAGAGCACAGACGACCTGCCAGATGACCGACCAGCCGTCTCCTCAACTAGAGGGCAAGGAAAAACAGGTGTGATTACAAAAAAATAATTACAACATGATGATCTCAGTTTTCAAGCTTATTAAATGAATTGAAATTAATATTGAATCACATTAAACACAATCCCATTTCAGCTTCTTTATATTTATAATTCCATTTACCGAGAGAGGTTCTCGAGTGTGGTCGAGGTTCAACTATCAAGGGGGAAGCGCGTGGTGATCTCACACTCCTGACAGAATACCTCCCATCTTCAGCTTCACGGGAAGAGTCTGAAGAAATAGAGGAGAGGAGAGAGGGGGAAAAAGAAAGAAAGAACGCAGCACAAGGTTGAATAGACAAAAGGAGAGTAATGGGGAAATACATTTTATCACGAAAAGAGTAAGTGAGCAAAATTAAAAGTGAAATGTGGAAGAATAAGCCAGAGAACAAAAAGAGAGTGTTTAAGATCAGTGAAGGTGATGGTGGGAATGCTGATTACAAGAAGACCATGGCTCCTCATCCAAGAATGCATTTATGTCAATATCTTAATTAAATCCTGCAGGGGGAAGAGAAAGCCTGCACTCTAAAGAGCAGTACGGGCAGAGTGCCAGGAGATCATTACCAATCAGCCTGCCTGCTTTCTACATCCCTGTGCACTACTCCATGACAGTTAAAGCACTAAACCTCCAGTGTGAGCGCTGCAGCTGGGGGGAAAAGACTGATGGACTGTTTAAGATGTGGTTATCATAGGGGATAGGGATAGGGGGTACAATCTGACAGTCTCTGCAATCATGTGTATCTTGACTTATACTGGTTTACATGCCGCAAACAAAAAGCAGATAAACACATATGACATTTTTTTTAACATTCTGAAGCCAAATCCTTTATGACAGTTGATCATTTGATGGGAGCAGTGTCTGGAAAGGCTCAAGCTGTGTCTCTGTCGAAAAGGCTTAGGGAAATGAGTGTGTGCGAATATGGCCTGCGTGTGAGAAAAAAAAAAATCCGAGATACCTGCTGAGCGTTGTGATTTTGCGCCATCTTTTCCCTGGGAGCTCCGAACCTCTGCAGACAGATGTGAGGTGCCTGGCAGCTGCAAGTGAGCACTGGTGTGTGAATCAAACTTAGGGGTGACCACAGCATAGCGGAGGAGCTCCTCATACTCATCCTGTTCATCAAAAGAGACCAGGAGTCAGAATTGATGTCAATGGCAAGTCTCATAAAATCTTCAGTGCAATCTCAATGGTATGATGTGCAAGTGTAATGAACCCAAAATGACATTTTCTACATAAAATCTTGTTTGCATGCCATACATATATATTGCGAAGCTTGTGTGTGTGTGTGTGTGTGTGTGTGGTTTTACCTGTAGCTCAGAGGACACAGAGCTACCGGCATCAGAGTCCTGTGGCAGGACATGTCTGATCAGCTCGTCTTCGTCTGAGGACATCTAGCCCATACACATAGGCGGAGGGTTACATTCATGAAAACACTACAAGAATCACAAGCTTGCAAGGTCATACCACAGCAATAACAATAAAAGCCTCAACTGTAAAGTCAGCTAAGCAATCTTAACATAAAATTAAAACAAGTCCTGCAAAACAGCATCGCTGTCTTGGTACTCTTTTCCAAATAAAGTTATTTTGTATGTTAAAAGCACCGTTCGTTAGCTAACGTATACGAAGATGTTTCTTGACAACATTATTTGGGAAGCACGTGTCCTTTTAGCTGTAAGTTAAATCTACTCCATTCAAAGTTGGGGCGAGTTGAGAGGACATCATATCAACAAGTGCTGTTGGCACTGTTAATCTGGCTACTTTACAGTTCCTCGGAATTTAGCAAGATAAGCTAACAAGAACGACAAAGTATACACAGTAACAAGTAGCAGTGTTTTAGGAAAGTTTTACCTCGCTCATTAGCCTAAATGTTACTATCCACAACTATCCACGACTTCCTTATTATGCGTTCCCAAGCTTTTGCATGTCAGTTGAAAAAATGTTTGATTTGCGTTTCAAACCTACTGACTCTTGAACAAGAGACGGCCTGATTGGCTACTCCGCCCAAAGCGACCTGCTAAACCTCCTCTGATTGGATACTGTGTTTCTGTGGTAACAGTAAGCGGAACAACGCTGATCTCTCCCTTTTCAGCTCCTAGGCGCTGTAGTTTTGTTTCGTGTCTAACAGCTTTTAATGGATAATAACTTACCAGTCATCAGTTAGTTAGTTACTTTCTTGTTATTTGAAAGCCACTCGTTTTGATCATTGCGAACCCAATGCAGCAGCTGGCCTCGATCAAATAATTCCTTAAACTGTTGTGAGTGTCGTGGTAATCCTCCAATCCCACGGGAATCATTTGAGGATTTGTAGTTGAATTTTTAGCATTCAGCCACAGAGAACAGACTAAACTAGGCTATTCATAATTATGTTTAGCCAGCTATTGCCTTTTATCACATATTCACTCACCTATCAACTTGTCACATTCACACACTTCATGTCGATAACGTTAATCCTAGAGTTTACATGTCACTGCGCAGGGCTGTGCTGTTACATACAGATTGACCGACTTTTGCTCCATCTTGTTAGCTAAATTATCTGTCAATATATCCCATAAGCATTTTAATAAGAAGGAAATCAGCCTGCGTGTATCTGAAACTGATTCAGGCAAAACATGTAATAAGCAGCTGTCCCCATTCAAAGAGCAAACATGGCTTCCAGACCAGACTGCTTAGTGCTTTCTCAGTAGTGTACGACGGAGATTAGCTGATGAATGCATTGTCATGGAGAAGCAACTTACCCGCCTAAAGAAGGTATAAGTCCTTGGGGAATACCACCACCCTGGGTAACTCCCTGTAGCCATTACTGTGCTCAATTCAGTTGGGCAACCACACAACAAGCATATCGTTCAGACATATAACAGCAATGTGTTAACCCTCTGAAAACCTGATGCTTAATGGCATTAAGACACACATATGTGAAGTAGTGGCTTGGCAGTCTCAGGCTGGGACTGGAGAGAGGAGACATATGGTCCCTCTCAGCCGTAGCAGAGCTGCCAGCGATACCATTGGACTGGGGCCTCCTCGCCACCTGGCTGAGTGCTGAGAGTACTCCACTGTCTGGAGGCATCCTATCAGCGCTGTCATGAGACCTGCAGGCTGACTTTGAGTTAGAGAGGTGAGGGGGGAACACAAGGCTGTGCCATTTGCATCAGCGCAATGATCTCCATTCAGCTCTATCTGACAAGGCACTTGGTTTTTATTTTTCTCTATAAACAAGCAGAAGAAAAAAAGGCAGTCTGACAGCTGAGTGTTGAGCTCTGACTGAGAAATTGAGTCTTTGATGTTCAGGATATAGGCTTATGCACTGACTAAATTCTGAAAAATATCTAGCCTGTACTCCAAAGAGGCTGTTGGAAATATATCGTTGGGAACTATTTCTTTCATCTGCGGCATTCAACTTACGATTCAACAATCTAAATATGAATAAACAGATAAATAAATTATTACTTCAGTAATAATTTTGTTTCAAAATTGCACACACGCATACACACACACACACAGACACACTCACACACGCAGACACATTTCATTAGTACATGTCTTGACAGTTGACGCAGCATATGAATTTGAACCAGAATCATGAGGCACAGAAAGGATAATCCTTGCTGCTCCGAGGGGAGTGGAGGTTTCCTGTTGAATGACAGGAAGCTGTAGCTCCCACAGATTACTAATTTCCATTTTAGAGCAGATGATGCACATGTTTTGAAAGCTTTTGATGATGTGTTCATCACAATTTCTCTTTGAAGGTGATTTTTGTCATCCCAACTTGGCTTGTTAGGTTCCCTGCTTTTTATCACGACATTGATGTTGAATTGCAAATTTGCTATGCTTGTCTGCTTTTGTGTAAGATATTATAACAAGAATTGGTTAGGCATAGCTTTGTGAAATGCCAGGCGATTTTGAGCATATGTGTCTGTCTAGGCCTATCACCTCCATATTGTTACTCTCTTCATATTTTCAATTGAAATAAGATGATTAGGATAAAAGAAATGTACAAAAAACTGTCCACAATACAATATATGTTACTGTGCTTAGAATTGTTGATATTATAGCTATCTTTTGACCACATGTGTATATCCATATTTTACATGATGGAATATGGTTTAGAACTGAGTTTAAGATACAAACAGAAGCTGCAGAAAATAAATCCACTCTGTACCCACTCTGTAAACTGTTTTCCTTTTGTTGCAGACAAAGGTAATAAGCTACTGTTGATAGTGGTTAGATTAAAGCCTGTATTACAGCCTCTAACCCTTCTTTAGATCCCCTTTGTAAATTTCACCTTCCTTTCAGCAAAAGAAATGCAGCTGGGCTTGTGTGTTGAAATGGGATTCAGCTCACACTCTTCTCTCATAGCCTGTTCAATCTGTTCCAGGACAATAATCACAATCCATTTGACTTTCTTCCCCCTGGTATTTTAGCTCAGGTACGTTAGACTATTCAGGGCCTTGCAATGTTAGACAGAACAGAAATTAGGAAATAATGCTGTGTGGTTAAACAGGTGGACTTTATAAAGGAACTTTGTATCATAATACTTGTACGTTTGTTTTACATTTGGTGTCTGACTTTGGTTGTAAAGCAGATAAATTGTGTTACACCCCATTCAATTGTTTTGGATATGTGTAATTCAGTCTTTTGCATTGCATTTGCAAAAGAACAAAGCTTCGTGTAAAATTGTTGCTGCCCTCAATCGATTTCCAGTCAGACATATTTACAGACAGCCATAACTCCTGACGACAACAACAAATGTGCTATCATCAATCGTAATGTTATCCACCCATTTTTTCCGCATGTGAGGCAATGGTAACCACTCACTGAACACAATGTTGCTAGTACTCATCTAAGAGTTATTCATAGCTGCCTGCTGTTTTCAAATTAGTTTTCATTACATTTTGATGGACCAGCACTTCCCCCTTGGGCTACTCTAATCCATCACCTCTCTCCATCAATGACACAAGTGTCCTTTTGTTTTGCTTTCACGATGCCTAGGCACCAAATAACCAGCACTTGTAGATATATTGTGGTTTCATTGTCACCGTTCAGATGATATGAAATATTCACAACAGTGGAGTATACGTTGTCATTGCTAAGTAACATCCACACGTTACGGTAAAGATACGCCGACTCCGACATAAACAGACTGACCAGATGAGTGCAGATGAGGAGTGGAGTCTGAGAGGAAAGACGCAGACTAAATCAGTTTGCCTGTGCCTCTATCTCCACAAGGCAAAAACAATTACCATCAATGTCCACATCCTTTTGTTATAATCTGGATGAAGATAAGCAGCAGGCAGCTGCTCCAGTCCACCTCTACCACTCTATTCATTTTTTAAGGAAAGAGGGATATGCAGGCCTGTATGTATTGTATGTTTCACTTCTTGGGGCAGTGGAGAGGCTGAGAGGGAGACACGGGATGGTACGGAGACAAGGGTCTGAATTCCTTGGCCAGCAGGTGTGCATGTGGTCCCAACATTGTTACTTTTCTACCACCTGCTGCTACATTAACAGCTGAAATCCACTGTTTGTAGTATATGAATCTATTTTGGCTATGCAATTCTCCATGCATTTCAATATCAAAGCTACACTCTGCAATGCAGTGCATATTGTATTTCTTGTATTTCCATATTTGTTAAAAGACACCGTACACCCGTTAGTACCTATTTTGTGTGTGTGTGTGTGTGTGTGTGTGTGTGTGTGTGTGTGTGTCAATGTGGCCAATAGAAGAGAGAAGGCAGTCTGATAAAGAGAGAGAAAGAGAGGGAGAAACAAAGTGCTGGCATGCGCAGTGGACTGTGCGTACTCTGCGTGTGAGGGTCATTCTACTGTCCTGTACATTAAGCTAAGTGCTCTTCGGCTCTCCAGCAGTAGTAAATGGAGTCTTGTGGCTGGAGGGGGGTTTGTCTCCCAGCTCTGAATGAAAAGCAGAGAGTGTCCCCAGCCCCAGGTCACTGCTTCTGTGAATCATCAAATTCAGAGGACAAAGAGAGATGCCTTTTCTTTTGTAAGTGTGTGTGTATGCGTGTGTGCGTGCATGGGTGTGTGTGTGTGTGTGTGTGTGTGTGTGTGTGTGTGTGTGTGTGTCTTTATGTGCACACTGTATATACCATTTAGTGGCCTATTTTGTATTCCTTGCGATGAATATAATGCACGACCAGTGTCAGCACCATGTCATGGTGTTTAAACACAATAAAGCAATACATAATCAAAATGCACCGCATGCATTGTAAGATACTGTGAACACAATCAGACCACACCATTTTCCACATGTGTAATCTATTTTAAACTGAAGTTACTGAGAATTTCTATTTTTATATACAAGATTTAGGAGTCAGATGAAGAGTATGGTATAGTACATCAAAGAGCTTGTCTTTTGCTGGTAGACATGTCTGCAGTGGACCAAGTCTCACTGGTACTGCTGGTATAGTTTGCAGGCTTTAATGACATG
>OMLF01048178.1:0-40960 GCA_900302615.1 Holocentrus rufus | reverse complement strand
CGGCATAGTAGTTGGGCTAACATACTGTGCAAAGTAGGGAGAGTTCTGTGCCAGAGACCTGTGAATATGTTTCCTTTTTAGCAGATGTGTAATATGCATTCAGAAGATGCTCTATAAGTTCCTTTTTTTTTGTTTTGTGTGTGTGTGTGTGTACACTAGTACCTGGTGCTGGCTACATTTTAGCAAACACTTGAAGGTATTGTGTATTCTCTCATTGTAATATAATTAAAATGTTTTATACATAAGGTCGTTGTGGCCTCATTATTGCCTGTAAAGTGTGTGTGAAGTGGTTTAACGACATTATGTCAAGTGTTATGATGCCGCATGTGAAGGCAACACTGCTGACAAGCCACAACTGAACAAAGCAGCGCGGTTGAGAAGATGAAACCATTCTCTCCTCTTTGGGACTTTTTTTTTTTTTTCCAACCGTAAAACAATGACATCTGCAGTCTAGAATATTAACCAATTTCCAAGGCTGCCTCTCATTTCTAAGACTATATTTTACTACCATTATACCAAAAAAAAGTATAACCAAACCAAAGAGAAACCAAACCAAATTATAAATTTATAAATTTATATATTTTATTAATGAATAACTTAAGAGTATATCACATTAATCATTTTTAAGTGTTATTCAAGTCTTAAACCAGAAAAATCCAGTCAAGTTCATCTAAAGGGAATGCAACCATTAAATTATCTTTACAAATAAGCATCTACATAAAATAATTTGAAAGGATATAATCTTACACACCTCAGTGACATATGCTGTGTAATTAAAGGGCAATCACATTACGTAGTAAATATCAAGCATTTGATGTTACTGTTCATTCAAAATTTCCTGATTTGTATGAAATATTGCTTTGGCATCTCTTGATTGTCTTCACTTTAGGAGAGGCCTGGCTGGCAGTGACTAACAAGTTGCAATTAACAGCACAATTTCCATTTAGATTTGCATTAGTGTACATTTGGATGTTTGGTAACACTCATCACCCAGATAGCTTATTTTGATATGTTTAAAATTGGCGAGATAATTGCAGAAATGAAGCCAGTAAAATGTGAAATAAATAAATAAATTAAAAGTCCTTCATTATGAATCACCAGGTTTCTCCAGCAGAAATTCAGCTTGAATAAAACAATGAGTGAAATCATTGTTCCTGTTTACATGGCAGTTGAAAAATCAGGTAACTGTCATCTGATGGTTCATAACCCCATTTCTGAAATGCATGTAAACGTACTGAATAACAAATTTGATCGTTGGATAAATATCCATTAAAAGCATGCAGATATGGACATGAAATGAATCTTCTCTCGTTTCAGTTAAATCAAAACTCTGATAATAGCCACAATCATGTGACCAGCTCGCCTTGCAGTCTAGACAGATGGATGACTGCCACAATACCTCACCCACAAAACTGATGACTTTGACGAGCTGGTGAAATTCCACAGTGACTAAACGTTTTCGAAGAAATTTCTCACCGCAGGAAAAAAAGCATGCCTACTGATTATGAATCTATAATGATTCAGTTACTGTCTTTAAATTTTAAATGACCAAGACACCATGGCCAAAATGTACTTTACACTTGACATAATTATTCCTATACCATCATAAATGTTACCAGTAAATGTTGAATGCTTACATAAAGGCCATAGGTTGAACACAGTGGTTCAGTACCTGAGATTTAAAGAAAGTTGAGAGCCAGAGAGAGAGAGAGCAAGACACACATAAAGACAGAGAGAGAGAGAGAGAGCAAGACACATAAAGAGAGAGAGAGCTGAAAGGTACATCTGAGCTTATCCCTGGAGGAGCTGTGCTGACCCCACAGCGACTGGTTGGCAGGACAAACACAGACCAAAACAGTGACGGGCACGATCCCAGCATAGCTCCAGTCCCATCAAGACCACGGAGAGACATTGTGTTGCTGGTATGTCATCATGACTGTGCTCGGGACACTGCCGCACGAGTGTCCCTGTCAGACGTACTGCTGAGGTTTCTGTGGGGCGGCAGCAGCTGAGGCGAGCGTCTTGGCCTTCTCTGTAGCGACCTTCACTGTGTCCCTGAGCAGCCGTTGGGGTGTCTCTCCTGTCAGCCCGGTTCCCAGAGAGAGAGAGAGACAGAACAGAACTGAGCATGAGAATGGATGACAGGAGACCGGGATTTTCATAGTTGATACCAATACCAGTAAAATTCCACAATTCTTAAAACCTGATTTGATGCTGTGGCAAAAAAAACTGCTATAAACTGCTAGACCCTCTGGATCCAACAACATGTTCACCTGGAGGCCCTAACAATGTCACAACAACACAGAGAAGTTTTCCTATATAATGTCCAATAACACTGAAAGCTCACAGCAGACCCAACCAGAGAGAATTGTTCACATTCTCATTTGTGTTGCTTGCTGGATGCCCTGCAAAATCTGGTGGATTTGCACCACACCCACCCACTCTTGTTGAAACTGAACTAGCAAGCAAGCACCTTTAAAAGGTGAAATAGTAAAACTGTGATGTTCAGTGCATTTTGTGACCAAGTGCTTTGATTTACTTCCTTGGTACATTCACTTGACTTCATCCTGCCTTGTCAATTTCCAACATTTCCCAGAATAACTTTCAGCAACCCCAGAGAAGGGAGGGTGCGCTCTGTACTGCACAGTACGCACATGCAATTTGACTTTTTCAAGTCAATAAAAAAGTGAGAGTGGGGAGAGAGTACTGCGGTGTGCCATACCCGGCTGTTCAAATTACACAAAGAGCTGTTGAAGAGGGCACTATATTTCATATATTAGCAATGACAAGTGTGTTGAGACTACTGTCACTGCAGAAAATGTGATGCCTGTCCTCATCTACAAGGCATTTATATATGACTGGTGAATGTCAGTGGAAAATGGAGAGTAGAAAAAGAGGCCTGACTTTTTGATTCTGAAACTGACACCAAAACCTGATGTTTACTGTTGATGATCTCACAGCTGAACTTTTTTTTTTCCTGCCACTAAGCTTCATTGCAGCTGTGCTGAAAATATCTTGCCCTGACAAAACATTGTCTACATATGGTCAGTTATCTGTGGGAGTAAAGGGAAAAAAAGAACAACAAAATGAGCTTTAAATGCAAAGTACACTGGCGATAACTATTTGATACGTGTTATTGTGTCTTAGGGTGGATTTTTCCTTTAAACAGACAAAGAGACAAACACAGGAGACAATTTAGAAAATGATCTAAAGGACTGTAGTCTTTGATGGGTTTTTATCTGTGTGTTTTATCTCTCAGACAGCACTGGCTTGATATTGATAAAACTTGAACAGATAATTCATCTATTCAAGTATTTAAGACATTACACTGATTGGCCTAATAGTGATAGTATAATTAGAAGGTCAAATTCTTTTGTAAGTGTGATACATTTTGGCGATGTTTTCAGGAATGTGAAAAAAAAATGCATTTATTTGTTATGAACACTATAATGAAAGGTCAACATTTCAAACTTTGAAAGGCCAACTCGAACACCTTAAGTTGAGACTGATAGAAGATGTGCTACACAAATCTTGCCTGGCCGATGCCGACAGCATGTGGCAGTAAGGAGCTGTCACTACTTGGTCTGGACAGGCTCCATTTATTTGGCAGTATTTGCTCAAATTGGTCAAACTGTTAATTTTGACTGGTTTTCATGTTTGAATTTGCAACAGCCCTTGTATGCCGATTAAATGAATGCACATTTTCCTACAGCAACAGCTAAAATCATGATCACGATTCATTTGTTTCAAATTGGTGATATCCACGCAGCGTTGGAAACCACAGGCCCAGTTTCCTCATTATCTACGTCTGTCTGCTGTTAACACAAATCTAACTTAAAAATTGCACTGACTGGGGGACAACATGTTTATTCTTGCCTTGTTGTGGAGCGACCTCAAACCTTGTGCTATTCTGGGAAAAAAAACAAAGGCAAAAGTGCAACATGTTCCACTTTTCATCTTCTTTCATGCCACTTCCTCCTTATCTAGCTTCATGTCTAAACTCCTTATCAAGGTAGCCATTTTTGCATGATTGATATTCCTTTTGCAATGCACTTGGCACCGCTGACCTGCTCTCTCTTCTTCCCAGTTTCACTTTCTGCACTTGACTGAATGAGTTAAGCGACCCTGATAGATATTTCATTAAAAAAAGACATAAAAATACATAAAATGCATTAAATTTTATGTTTAAACAGAAACACGCTTTCCTTTCTTATTTACCCTATTTTATTCTCCATGACATGGAGCCTTGTCTATGAGAAAACACTGAGATGAGCTGGGTGCTGAAATGAACTCTATCCAGACACAGTGCTTGGGGAGGAAACCAGTCAGTGATAATTACTACACAGGCTCTGACTGCACTGTGGCTCTAACCATAATGAAGGACAAATGAAGTCTGGGACACAACTTTGATGTGACAGACAGCTGGGAATCAGAAATGCAAAGGTTGATTTGTTATGCATGGAGCACTATCATTTTGAATTAAGTCATCACAGGCCACTGCATTTTTATTTCCTTGGCTGCTAAAACTCTGAGCAGACAAGTCTAAGTGTAGTTTGCTAAGATACTTATGACCAGCTAGCCACTCTGAATGCTTGAGTGAGCTTATTTCATAGTTTTGCATCAGCCTTTTCAGTGCCTTTCAAGCACATGACACATTTTCTTAGGCAGTAGTGCCAATTAACTGACAAGTTATGCACAGCAGGAGATTTGAGGAAGGGTGGTGAGCTAAATGTTGGAATCAAGTGGACGTATGAGGTCATGAGTAATGTGGCTGACTCAACAGACAAACTATCGAGAGGGTAACTGAGAAAATGAAAAGCACAGGCTCCAGTTCGACATCTAGATCAGTTCACATAGATCAGGGGACCAAGTGCACACCATGCACACAAAACCACTGCGGGCTCAAATCCTTCTTACAAATTATGCTGCTGTTTCCCACCTTCCATGTCACCCTTCACCAAACTGTCCAAGGAAATCCAATAGCTGCGACATGAATGCATCCACACACGTATGCATTCACACACACACACACACACAACCTCACAGACACTTGACCTTTTAGCTTCATGGGTACAAAGTTGCTGCTGCTACAGGGTGGGCACAGCTTTGTGGACCAACGAACTGATCAAGAGAACGGCGGGGCCAATGATGCCTCCCACAAGAGTCTACGACAAACAGAGTTATGAAAGGGGGCGTGGCTTTAAGTATAAGTTCATATTGTGCAGGAATGAATGGACTCCAGTGGCCTGATAAAAGGTGGGGAAAATGATATTTCCACTGTCCTCTAATTACTGGCATGATGTATGACATGAAAATATTCACTGTAATGGAAAAAGAATATAATTCTAATTAAATGCAGTAACTATTTCTTATTTCTTCTAAAGGTTTTAAGGTAATCATATAATGCAGCCATAAACTATATATACTAGGTACAGTACACTTCCACACACCACCCAGTCTTGGGTTTCACTACTCACACACACTTACTGCCCTCTGATTTTTCATGGCAATACAGTATGTATGTGCACACAGAATAAACAAAGGGAGAGTTCTAGACTGTCACTACCTTTGCTATACAGGCGACTATGCAAGGCCTACATGCCATCATGTGACACCCTGGGCAAGGCCCGGGATGGCAGATGGATGCCCCTCTGCTAACATACTTACCACCACGCTTAGCCTGATGCCAAGTCCTGCAATTCCATCAACAGAGCGGGAGTGGGACAGAGTCACAACAATGGGAGAACGTCCTTTTAGACAACAGTGTGCTGCATCAGCATGACATACAGCTTGTCCCACTACCAGACCTCACTTGTCAGAGCCCACTGCCATACAAGGATAGTGTGGAAGCGCCTTTTGCCTATAATGGCTCTCCCAGATCCAAACTCCACTTTTCCATGAGAAAAAGATTGAGGGTTTTGTGCGCTGGATTATTTAGTCATTATGTAGTTGAACGTGTGACTTTTTGGGGGCTTGAAAGTAGTCTCTAAAGCCAGACTATCTCTTCCACAACCTTCAAATGCTCCACAGAAAAGTCTGTAATTCAGTCGGTTTAAATTTGAAGAGAGGAAGTTGTCATCTTCCACTGGAAAAACTCTTTGTACCTGACGAGTATTCAACCAATCACGACAGTGTTCACAAAAATGTATTCCCCTCAGAAACAAAGGAGACAGCTAGCTGGCATGGATGATACACATGGATGAAAGAAGACACCGAAAGACGTAAAAGATGTCTCCATGGTGAGGAAGAACCTCGCATTAATTTTGCAAAATTGCAAAAGAGCTGAATTGAAAATATCCATTTCTGCTCAACAGCTAGCTAGCACTAATTTGGTTTCCAGTAGGAGTTATTTACGCGTCTGCACAGGGAATATGGACGTGAGGAAATGACTGGATATCTACCTTATTTTGGTGCTCATTTTCTACGCCTCCAAAGAACAGATTGTTCGGCAGAAACATTTGGAAATTGCGGGAGCCAACATGTATGGCTTGAGAGACTAGCTTGAAAGAGAAAGTCCTCACAGGATGTGTGCACAACATGGGTACAATTGTAATTAAGTAGTTGGAAGATTAATGCTGTTTTTGTATTCTGTAGTTAGGCTAGTGATGTTTTGCACTATTTTTTTGTATATTTCATGTGACGTGCATTATAAGTTTTTAGTTATAAAACACTGGTTAAACAAATTTCTTGTTGCAAGCCTACATTTTGACATCCAAGCAGCTTGTCACTGTGGCTGTCATGGCTCCATATTCCTGTGCAGTCACATGGGTGTTACATCTATGCCTTAGCAGGGACATTTGTTCTGCTCCTGATACTAGATAGTCTGGCTCTGTTTGCACTAAATGGAACATGTAGGTGTCAATTTCCAGGCAAGGCTATCTCTGACAGGCCAGATTGATACACTAAAGCAGCCTTGAATCTTTACTGCTGCATACGACACTGTGGGAGTTCAGTGATATGGCAGACAGCAGTGCAATCATAAGGTGATTATACACGGATGAGAGGAGAAACATATTTTTCGTACCAGGATCATGTAAGGATAAATGCTGGTGTTAAGGGTTCCCACACTTATTTTAAATGAATTCTAAAACTTCTCCAGAACTTCATACCAGATTTTCATGGCTTACATTACTGTGGTGTAATGTATGTGCTGCTATGACACTGGCAAACTTTTGCTGTTTGAGACTCACAACAGTCACTTTACAGTCCGGTTGTATTTTAGACCATGTACTTTTGTCACATTTATGTCTCGTTTACAAAAATTATAAATTTAGTATCATAATTTAAATTTTAACGACTTCCCCAAAAGTGAAATGATGTTTTAACATTTTCCAAAACATTTCTGGCCCGAGAAAATACATTGTAAAATACCACGACTTTAACCAGGATTTTTATGACCGTGGGAACCCTATGTGTTGGTTGGCTGAGGGATGCCATTTCACTTTGTTTACTTTGATTTCACTCATCACAATCTGTCATGAGCAGGGATCAAGAGCTTTCAGTAGCCAAGGAGTGAAAGTTTGCCAAACTTTTAATCCTTAATGTAAAACAATAGCAGAAAAAGAAAAATAAATGGTGGAAAATGTGAAGTAGATCAATGTCCGGAGACAAAAAAAGGAACCTTAGCTCCTGTGTGAGTTTTGCCTTTTCAGACCACAGAACAATTAAAAATAAACTTTTTTTCCCCCCTTTTCTTTTCCCTTGCACTTCTCTCCTTTTACTGTTTCTACAGCGTACATACCGTGTAAGTTCGACAGTGCATATTCCAGCCCTTTCATGGCCTTCACCTGGTTGCTCTTGAAGCGGGCCAATCCAAACTCCTGGGAAAAGACAGCACAGGAAATGGCTTTACATGGGGAGACATCTGAATAACAGCGCTTTGCTTACAGTCTTCTCTCTCCCTCCCTCTAGGGTATTCAAGTAAGCCTGGCATGTTCCACTACTAATAATAATACAAGGCTGACATATTTTTGGCCACCATTTCCTTTCTCCACTCAAATCTCCCATTTCTTTATTTTGGCATTTTCACGCAGGCTCCCACGTCTCTGCTGCCCATGCTATTGCTTGACCTACAAATCATAGCAGACACTTGAAAATGCTTTCAGTATGTCAGCCTCCATGATAAAAACTAATGTGTCGAGGTAAACTGGAGGAAGAAAATACATAGCCTAGTTCTAAACTCTGGCAGAGACTGAGGGGGATGTTTTTAAATCACTCTGACTCACATACACATTTCCTAGTAGATGTTTTGTTCACCCACAACTGTATTGACTTGAAAGGCAAATACTCAAAGTGTGCTTTTCCAACTGCCAAGTGGTTACTGATTAAATCATATCTGGCTTAAGTGAAGGGTGTACTGGCTCTCACTGGTTGAATTCAGAGACTAAACTGAAGCTCTATAGGAGGAGGGAATTGTGAAAATGCATTTTTATTTAAACATGTTGCTATAACTGCTGAGATTTCATAGCAGGGGTCTGCAACCTGATCCCAGCCCGATAGGATCTGATCCTGTTAGGCCTCATTTTCTAATAAAGACAGTGGGCTTGAGTCAGGTCCAGCGTACTTTTTTACACTTCTGGTTTAGGCTATGTGTTTTATTTTTGACATTATGTATGTGTACATACTCAGTGGGGACTACATGCTGTTCTTGTCTAGGGTACTTTTCCTTGTTTTTTGTGTATGTGTAGGTGTGATCTCAGGTTCAGACACAAAATGAACAACTGTCATGTTACGCTGGGCTAAGCTAGGCATATTTCATGCCCAAGCAGGGCTCTAAACCCTCCTGATTATATATGATCATATATCATACACTATATATAGTATATGAAATTAAGATCAGTTTCTTAACATTAATGATCTGAGCATGTAAATGTTCCATAGCTTAAATAGAGGTTGAATGTACCTGTATAGGTCTGGAGAAGCCGTATACACTTGAGGATATCCATGCCTCTCGCCTCAACTGTGTGGAGGCCGGCTGCTCCCGAGACTCTTGGAAAACACAGCGCTCCTCGACTGACTAGTTTGGGAGACAGTGACAGGGAGACATGGGAGTTAGACTGTGTTGTAGAATTGTGTTATTTCTTTGTCACTCCTGAGTTCAGTATCTCACGTGAAGTAATCAAATTAGGTGGTATTCCCCTCCAACTCCAACATAGCTAAAAGCCGATTTAAAGTGAAAATCCATCCTGAAACTGAACAAACTTTCTGTTCCTACGTGACCTACGTAGATCTGTCTAGATGTGCGAACATAACAGCTCCCAAAGCTCAGAACAACACACCCATTACTCAGTTCATGATGCCATTTTGAGAAATTGCACCACTGAACAAAGAAAACAAGAAGTGGAATTTGTGGGTGATTTTGAAGGGTTGGGCTCAATTTAGTTTTTGGGGTTTTGTGTTAAGGTAAGTGTCAGCACAAAAAGTAAATATTTGTGAAGGAGTCTGTGGCACATGCATACATCATAACTTTCTACTCAAGCTTTTTGCGAGAAAATTGTCTGAAGTTTGCATTTATGATGATCATTTAAAAGTCACCTCTTGTGTCAGATGCTAATACTGCCTTTAAATAAAAGCTTTGTTATTAATATATCACTTACTTCAAAATGTAAGTAAGACCAACTATGTTTCACTGTTTAGACAAAGTAATTTCCTTAATTAAGCTGTATTAAGAAAAACTGATCAGGGCTTCCCCACCCATGAAGTTACTTACTCAGCACATCGAGTGCAATGCAAACTGTTACTCAGCAACTGAGCCAATTCAAGAGGCCTTTAATAATTCATATTTTTCACACCACAGACTATACTCTACTATGGACAAGGGACTAAAAGCCAGTAAAAGATGAGTGGACACTTGACTACTCCAACAGCTATACTGACTGGAACATAAAAACACTTTCAAAGACACTTGATGGGAAATTGTCCCCGAAAAGGTTAATCAGAAAGTCAGGGTAATGTTACACTAAAAGCAGTAAAGCACACAAATGATAAACAATTCAGATCATATCAGTGTGTATGAATGTGACACCTCACCATGAGTGTTGTGTGGTTTAGGTTCCAAGTGTAGGTGGTCAGGCTCCTGGTGACAGGGTCCACAATGGAGTCCTCAATGATGTACACTGAACGAGACATACCAGAGGGGAAGAACTTCTCTGCCCAGCGAGGCAGCCGATTGGTCTTCGTGAGGAGGCGCCTGGACAGGAGCCGGTTGTCCGCAGTCACCTCCCGGTACACAACGTCCTCTGTGAGAACATGGGTGCTGACAGACACGCAAACACAGTCATGTCAATGAGATGAGCAGCGGTCTAACTTTTGAACCACCACCTAACATATAATTTATATGTCGTGGGACTCGTATTTCCATGAAAAAGCAACAGCAATATCTGTGAAATAATGTAGAACAAAGTTGTATCCAATTCCTTACCTGAGGCATAAAGCAAATAAAAACAAAAAAATCTGAAGAGGTTTGCATACCTCTAATGCCTGCTGAACAGTTTAAATGAGCACCCGTGATAAAGTATTGAGGAGCATGAAATGTCACAGTACCTGAATGGGTTGGGGTACCTCTGCCAGAAAGCAGAGACAACATGGTCCCACGTACTCCTGATGTCTGCGTTATTAGAGAAATATCTGACCATTCTTCTCTCACAAATGTGCAGGATGCTCTGAATCCTGATCCGTTATGTTTCTAGCTGTGACTTCACAGTGAAAAAACAGTGGAAATCCAGGTGCTGACTCCATCCAAAGTCTGGCACAGCCCTGCAGATGTAAAGAGGGAGTTTATCACACTCATTAACCTTCATTATGAAGCAGTACTGCATGTAGCACTTGTTCTTATGACAGTCATTAACTCAAGGACATGAGCATCTCAACTATGTGCAGAATTGAAGTACTTCGTAGGAACATGCTATTTTCATAACAAACTCTACACGATAACATAGCAATGACAATCCCCTCTTTAATTCGGCAAATGTGCGAAAAATTAACTGCATTCAGTGACATGAATTTTACCGCTGCTAGTATAACATGTGTAACCTTACTCTTGCTGGCTAGCGTGACTGCTAGCTAGCTAGTTAGCTCCTAGCACAGTCAAATTGGACTCTTTATAACTCTCCAACTGTTGATTTCCCTTAATATGTATTTAGATAGTTCATTATTTATAGTTTGACAGATGCCGGTGAGTCTAAGTAACGCTAACTAACCTAGCTATTGGGAGAAGTTACTTATTACTCTGTAGAGAAGGTTTGGACAGTTACGTACACTAACAGTAAGGTTAACGTTAGCTTGATGTTAATTCCTCGATAGCTAACTTGTGGTCCTCTGGTTAAGAGTTAACCCTACGTAAGGTGGACAGATCGCGCAACTGCACATTTTAAACACCTAAGTTTTCAAATGCTGGTGGTATAACGTTATAAAGTAAAAAAAACACATTACCTGGGGTGCAACTGAAATAGTCAATGAATAACCATTGAGTGACTGCTGCGTGTCTGCGGTTGCGCTAATTACATTTACCTTAACCTCTAACAGCCAGCGTCGGAAGTTCAGAGCAGTAGTGTCAAACTTGAACAAATAAACAAGTGGTACTTCCGGTCAACACATTTGCAAATAAACCCCTTATTGATGAGCGTGGCTTGCAACCGGTTGCAAGACTTTGAGTAATAGCAGGCTGATACCAAGTAGTAGTATGAAAATTTAAATGATACATAGTATCAACTAGATTTTCGACAGCAATCTGCACAAAATGGAAAATTATATTTTATTTTTCCGTTTCACCGCATATATTCATTCCAAATAAACTTATGCAAGACGTATTTACAGGGCTGACAAAAATCACAAGAGAGGCTATATCAGACAATTTGGATGGGTGCCGATTGCAGTGAAAAAGTCAATGTTAAAATCCAGCAAAAATACCCATTGCACGACGATCAAATCCAGTCTCTTTGATCCCTCGATTTTGCCATCTAGCGGATCAAACTTTGCAGAGCTGAGCAGTGCTTTCCTATGACATGTACTGGTCAACACTAGCTCATAAACGTGAAATTACGGTTAAACAGGCATTTATGCAACTGGTTATTGTGTTGTTATAATGAGCTATACATTGTGATTAACATATAAAAGTGTAAATTATTAGTCATAAGCTATGGACACAAGTTGTGATATGAAGCATGAATGTATTTGACTGGCTTGTTGGTAGATAGATGCTGTAAGGAACACTGCTTCTGTCACACTTGTCTGAAGACACAAAGTGCATGCAGTCTGAACTGAACTGGCATTTCCCTGATCCAGTAAATTAGTAAACAGAGTGAATGAATCTGTATAACATGATTAGACTGCAGTCTCTTTGTACCAAAATGAGGTCTCTTTGAGCAATGTAGCAGAAATAAGGGACATAGGTGGAAAAGAGTGCCATGGATAACCCTCAACCTGAACACTCTGAACCCTATACTATCCAAACTACAACCTTTGTCTCTCATAAATGGAGTAATTTTGATTCCTGCAAGACAGTGGGTCCAACAGCGATTGGGGATATCCCACCAACAATGTCGTTCTTCAAATCATCCACTCCCACAAGTTAACATCCAATTTTCCCTACTACTTTGCAAACTTTGAGACAGTACTGTCCACAGTTAAGTAGTTAATGTCAATTTAATTTCTCCACTTTTCCCAGAGTGACTGTTTACAATAGTACTGTAGCAGCAACAAGGCACAGACAACAACAACAAGATCCCATGCTGTTTCTGGTTACGTGGAATTTAAATTTAGGGCTGCCTCACGCCATAGAGAGGTTAAACAGTCATCATTTGCTATAAATGAGACAGCAGCCTTCTTATGTAGTGGCTAACCACACTGGCGTCACTGTATCCTGTTACAAAGGAACACCACAAGACTCTCTGGAAACCGTCCACTTTAGAGGACACACTGAGCACATCCAAGCTCCCTCTGGAAAATGTGTTTGGATATCCAGTTAACACAGGCTGGATAACCAGTGATGGGTTGTGTATGGGAGTTTTCTTCACTGCTAAACATTCATTATGGGCAAAGAGTGAACTGTCCCTTTCACAAGTCAAAGAACTTCTCTTTGCAAACCATGCCTTATGCTCCTTCATGTCGTATCATAGATCATTTCTGTTTGATTTGATGAAAAAAATAAATACTGATCCACCACAAGTGCATATGATAGCTCATTTACTGGAGTTTTCACAGATCTAAAGTGAAAAATGAAATGAAAATGAAAGTTATTCAACATATTTCTGTCTGCAGTTAAAGCTAAGAGAGAAAAAAAAAAGTCAAATAAAGGGGAGGTCTCTCTGGCCACAACTCAGCTTCCAGATGCTACTAATGAGCCTAAATCTATTCTTTGAAGTAGGAGTTGTGTGAGCCATTTCTAAGGAAGATGCTGCAGTTATGTTTTGTGAGCACTGTCTTACAGAACTTTCTTGAGTGACTCAATGTGTGGTCAAAGCCAGGAAATTAGACAAGGAAGGTTGTGAGCGCAGGGTAATTCATTTGAATTCATGGGAACATCTGGTCGGTGAAAATGGAAGAGTATTTAATTTGCTTTCCTTAAACACTACAGTCAAGGTGCACTTGAGCATGGCACTTAATAAGAAACTGCTGCAGTGTCATTACTCAGTGACCAACTGTGTGAGATTGCAGTGGCCCTTGGCAGCTTCCCTGGGCAATCTGTGTTAGTGTGTGAGTGTGGATAAGATTGGTGAGCAATTGTAAAGATAGAGAAAAATGTAACACACACACACTCATTATAAAGTGAAGCTTGGGAAACAAAGATGGGAGTGGAGTCCATACCCAGTCTCATAGCACGATGATATACTGGCACTGAGGTATGGTTCAGATTTTGCATATTTGTATGTATATTTTGGGCACCTGCTGCCACAGACATTATCAGGCTAGATTGAGACATAAAGATAAAGTCATTCCACATGGTATGTGGTTGGAACGCACAGCAAGGCCATGGAAACATGTCTGATATGCAATATTATGTAAATATTATGTAAAGTCTGATTACCTTACCACACGTTATAACTCAGTGAGACTAATAATAAAGCATAATGGATAAAGCATTATTTGTTTCTAGCGTTAGCCTAATACAGCCTAATGTAGTTCAAGTCAAAAGCAATATCATTCCACCATGTTTGATAAGATATTAAGAACTGATGCTTCTGAAGCATCTGTGTTTGAAATTAACACATTTGAGAGTGATATTACAGGGACTCATACATAGTGATTTTTAGATCTGCTTATCCAACTTAATCTGATTTAGATCATTTTTCTCTATAGGCTACAGTCTTTACAGTCCCAAAATGGTCTTTTTCTATCTTAGCTGGTATCATTGTAATCACTGGATTGTGTAGTTAGATTATGAGACTTGTAAAGGACCTCAATTTATTGGAGCTACTGTAACATTTAAAAACAAAACAACTCAACACAACACAAAACAAAGCAAAACAAAACAGGCAGACGCAGTTCTCTCTCTCTCTGCATCTGACGCTGAAGGCTACTTGATCACTATTGATCTGTGGTAGAGAAAATAGAGATGTGTAGAGCAACTCCACACCAATAGATGTCGCACGTAGACTTCGGTGGCAGTCAATCTGTGTCATGTTTCCTCTCCATCTTCTTCGTTGGTGTACGGAGGAAGTTTGTCCTCCATGGTGTCATTGTAGTGTGTTGAGGTTGAACACCTAGAAAGAAACAATGTCTGGATACACACCGGACGAGAAGCTCCGCGTCGACCAGCTTGCGAAGCTCCGGAGGCAGTGGCTGAAGGACCAGGAGCTCAGCCCGAGGGAGCCGGTGATCGCGCACAAACCTGGCGGCGCCGTCGCCAAGTTCTGGACTGGCTTTCTGGAGCCCAAGAGCCTGTGGAGGCTTTACGTGAGTGGCTAACTAGATAGCATAGCAACTAGCGATTTTGACAGAGTGCCTGCAGGTCCTGAGGCACCTGCACAGTATCTCTGAAACAGAGACAAAACCGTTATTTTAACTCTCGTAGCGAATTAAATTCTCGCTAATTCTCGTTGTGTTTACAAAAAAACTGTTGTGGTAACGTTAGCTGCTACTCCTGTTTGTTACCCTCGGTACTTGTTTTGTGCGTAACTTCAGTTTTGACATGGCATTCAAAGGACTATAAAAGTCTACAACTTAACTAGCGAAATCAGTATAACAGTCACCAAGAAACTAACGTTGCACAATTTTGCTGTGCTTCCTAATTGCTTATATCTTCTGTGTCGTCCGTGGTTTTGCTAATGCCAGCCATCTGGACAGTGATGTAAATTCAGTTTTAAGAGTCCAGTGTGTTGGAGTGTTTTTTCCTAAGTAAATGACACATTTTCACATTGATTGCAAATTTATTACACATTGGGGGACTTGGGACCGAGGTATCCCGAATGGCCTCCGGGTGTCGCTGGCATTCTTGTATTACCTGAGTCTATCTTGGGATCTTCTTTTCATCCTCAATCGTGGACCCCCCCATTGTTTCAATTACAACTGGTGAAAAAACAGCATCTAGTATGATGCCTTGCCTCATTGGGAATATGGAAAACATACATAAGGAAAAGTCTATCAAAATGTATTTTATTGCCATCTTATTGAAATAACTGGTGCTTGGCGGATCAAATGTGTGCAGAATTTACCAGTGGGCCATAGCAATATGAAAAAAGGTCTTACAGTACAACTCATGCTTTGCAGGGTGCATAGGTTTGCCAGGATTTGCACAAACAGCTGGCAATTGAAACAGAGTTTGGTTTGACCTTCTTATCTGTGCAAAGAGAGACATATTGAATACATGAGGTCAGGGCAACACATAGTTGCAGTAAATATAAATTCTGTAGTATGAATAATGCTCCTCCATTTGCTCCAATAGGGGATTGTGGGACAGAGATTTCAGTACCTGGCAAAGGAATTGTTAAAGAATTGTTATTGATCAATATATTCATCAAAGCATCACATATTTGTTATGGTTATTTTTTAAACTTCGGCTGTTTATTGCGCCCTGTTGGGGTCCATTTTCATTGCAGCATGTATCCAGTCTGCCATCCAGCACTAACATTCTCCTGTGAGCAAGGAAACATGTAGGCGCTCAGTTTTGGCATACAGGTTGACACAATGTTCTTTCTGATTCTAGTACAGAGTGAGTGAGTGATGGAGCACCAGGGTTGGCAGGAGCACACATTATCTGAGAGAAATAGCTGAGAGGGATATTATGAGTCTTCTTCTTACTTAAAGTTTGTATTATTTATCTGCATATACCTTTTATCTCCTTTACAGACCTACAAAGCATACACAGCTGGAGTGTTCACGTTAACACGAGTGTTGATACCTGCCTGGATTATTCACTACTATGTGAAATACCATGTTGCTGTAAGTTAACAGAAATATTACCATTATATGGGGTATGATTTCTTCAGTATTGCACTATGAAATGAGTCAGTGTCTTAAGACTGAATCTATCATATGGATCTTGTGGTAAAAAAAAAATTATCAAAAGATGTAGATTTTATGTTTTACATACTTTATACACAAAGTTTTTCAGTGTCTGAATGGCCTCTGATTTACTGATAATGTGTAATTGCTGTTTTAAACCATCCATGCTGTTTTTGTAGTCACTTGTACTTGTAACCAATAATTTGAATCATTATTTGAATTCAACATGAAAACTGTGATATAGATATCAATATTCATCGGTATTAAAATATTGTAGGAGTGTTAGCTCCTCTTTTGTATTTGATAAAGGTATAGCATCTGTTTTTCATTATTCCAATCCTCATTTTCCGCTCATGAACGGAAAGTTTAGTCATGTCACAATGAACAGAAAGATAGGACTATGTACTAACAAGATCATTTCCTTCCACAGAAAAGACCATATGGCATTGTGGAACTGAAACCCAAACTGTTCCCAGTAAGTACGCCTCATTTATAAATTTTTCTATTGTTCTTTTGTTTTCATTAACTGCTAACTACAAGCCTAACCCTTAAACTGTACTTTCTGGTTATCCAGCTGACGCTGCCTGACAAGCATGTATGGCAAATGAAGTCAGTAGGCTGTAGTGCACAGGCACGGTTGCTTATAAAGGCGGGCTGTGTAATCACAGTAGATAAGTAATTGTTATGGATATTGCTGTTTTTATGAGAGCTGCTGTTAGTTTGCTCTACAGGATGAATGTACTCTGGCAAATATTTTACAAATGAAGGAGCAGCATGTTGGAGGCATGCTTTTGTACAAAGGTTTGTCAGTTAAAGTGATCGTTCAGCCTCTTATGCATATAGTGGTATTCGCAAGCGACATGATTTTGTGGTTCATTTGTGGGTTCCACATCCTGAAGAAAGTAGCTCTGCCAGTTTGGATGTAAACGGGTGGGAAAAAACATCAATAATGAATCCCAAGCAAACATGTTGTGCATCCTTCAAAATATTTTTTTCAGCTTTAGGTCACAGCTCAAAATCATGTTGTTTGTTGGACCAGATCCACTTGCATACATTTTGGAAAACACTGCTGGTGAAACACTCTATCTCATGACAGGGAATGAGTTGACAGGTCAAACTTAGAGGACCTGTTGCACTCTTATGGAGCAGCAAATTCCTGGGAAAGAGTCCAAACTATCACTTTAATTATTCCCTGTAAACTGTCCTGAGTGCTTGACTTAAGTCACAAACTGATCCGCCCACCCAACAGGCTGCTGTTTTACTGTATTACAGCCCTGATGTGTTCTCACAAATTCTTTGAAGCCCAGACAGGTTGACATCTCTCTTCGATGTTTTGGTCGTGGAAAAGAGTATCTCTAACAATTTGTTCTCTGTATACTTGTGTTCAGGGTGACACGATTCTGGAGACAGGTGAAGTTGTTCCAGATCTTCCTGAGACCCATGGTCACCACTGAAGACAACATTGAAAGATTTCTATAATTTCCTTAAGTCACTGTCATAAAAAGTATGTGTATATGTTATTAAAATATTACAAACAGGCATATGTGCACTGTATTCTATTTTACAAATTGAAAATGAAGGCATATTACAATGGAGGTGATAATGTTATGCTGGTTTCACAGAGTAGAGACTGTGGCACTCCTGTGAAAAACATTTCCTTTATACTTTTGTTTCACTGCCATTTAATGAGAAACTAAATCCAAAAGCTACCCGAGACTTCAAATTTCTGAAAACTGGGAATCAAACTGATAATCAGAGTCCCATTGAGAGGCCCGGGGCAAAGCTGATTTTGTTGTTTTGTTGTTTGATTTTCTCACAAAGGTCTCCAGTTACTGTTTCACTTTATTATGTCCCCCCAGCTGGAGCTTGTTAAGTCTGTGTATTTTCACTCACTCCAATCATGCATATGCCATATGCCTACCCTCACCCAGCTCCTCCAACCTAAAGGTGGCGATATGAACCAGATCAAATTTTCGTGTACCTTGATATCAATATAGTGACAATATTGTAGGGATGACTATAGTGCTTTCACTAGATATTGACACAGGAGATTTTTGATAGACAAGCATTAGTAATGTGGACATATTGAATACAAGCAAGTAGAAGCAAATATTAGAACAACTAGAATAAGTGAAGAAAATTGCATCTCTTTTCTGAAATGCAGCCTTTAAAACCAGGAAAAGACAGCGTTTATGCCATGTCATGATATTATAATATCCAAAATCCAAAACAATATCTAGTCTCATGATATTGTTTAAATTTCGATATATCCTTCAACCCTATTCTAACCAGGAGTAGGGCTGCAAAACAACGTTTGTTCGGAATATAGCCAACTAAAAAAAAAAAAATACAGATTGGTCTATAGTGGCCACAGCATGTCTTTTCCAAGTACAAGAATTTAGTCCAAAGTGGTGACATTCATATCACTGTGTGGGAGAAAAAAATCCCACCACCAGGGCCAGATATGTGATGGTCCTCCATGCTGTTCTTCTTACTAATAACATTATAGCAATAACTCAAGCACGATTCAATAATCTGATGTAGGGATAGGTGTATTGCAAACTGAACACCTGCTTTTATACTATTGTGATTGTGTGATACTATTGGGCTAATTTTAAGATCTTCCTGGGGTCTGCTCTCACCACGCCAGCATGAAGCAAATACAGATTGCTTTCCTCTGAACATTGGTGTCTTATAACATGCAACAACTCCCTTAGCCAAAAGTTCTCATCATCCCTCCCTTTCTGGTCTTTCTCTTTAATTCCTCAGCTCAGTAATTTTTCCATTTTTCCAAAACACCATTATGTTTTGCTTCACTGAATACCTTAAAAAAAGCATACTGCCTGGTTACACACTATTACACTATCGGATAGTTATATACTTTGGTTAAAAGAAAATTCTCAAACGATACTGTGGTTAAAATAATTTCCACAATTGCACAGAGAAACTCGAGCTGCATGGTGGTGATACAGACGAAGTACACTACGCTACATGGGAGTAGGCAAGTGGATTTGTACTGCCTCCGCCTCCTGTTAAAGCGGAAGATAAACACTGGCCTAATAACTAGAGTACTACAATATTATAGTACTATGGCTACAACAGCGGCACCAAGCCGAGACGATTCGCTTGTGACATTTTATTTTGGAGTATCATTGACCGGAAGTGTCACAGACTTAGATTAAATAGAACTCTGGTGGGATTCATAATAGTCCTGTTAGGACGTCATGGTAGGATATGAGAAAAGAGCAAGCGAATTTCTAAGACAGTCACTCGAAGGACGGTAAGCACGAAGAAAAGAAGAAAAAGCAACAAGACAGAAAGGATTTATCAGATGCCAACCACTGAAGTGTTTGAGAAACTCAGAGGTAAGTTAGCTAACAACTTTTCTCTGAACCTCCCAACCTAGCTTTTTTCATCTGGTGGTAAACTAGAGGCCACAGCTTGACAGGCTCTTTTTCAACATGCTTGGTAAATATGGCTCGTTTGTTGGTGCTCAAATATCAAATTGTCAGCACACCATGCTGATGTTTTTGACATTCATTTCTGCTTTTGGGAATAACTAAACGAACACAGGCGAGCTGTGCTAGCTAGCGTAGCCAGCTAAGCTAACAGAAAACAACAATGTGATCGAAAGTGAAGAGGGACCAATTTCAGCAGTTAAAAACATTGGTTGACACCAGTATGTGAATATTGACGAAGCTACATGGGTCAATCTAAGGCATATAAGTCGATTTCCAGGGAAAGTAGTTAATGACAACGTTATACTACATGGCTAACTAGCCAATGTAGCTAATGTTAACCTTCAGTATTAGGTTGAGTAAACCACGTAACGTAAACCATGAACGTAATTCAACTTGGAAATGACATAACGTTACTTTCATTACCTGACGTTACTGAATAACTAACAAAATATGAAACAGGTTAACATAATTTGGGAGGAAAGCCAGTTAGGTTATGTGGAGTTTATAAACATTTTCCTCGAAAGGACGTTGCATTAGTTTGACACTGTAACAGATTGCTTAGACATGCTGTGTTTTATGTAACGTCCATGTATGTTATGGGTACACTGATATTTCAGTTTGGCAGAAAAATAACTGAGGGGGTGCTGAATGATTTACCACTAAAATGGGCAAAATTAGGACCTGCAGTATTTCATTTTATATCTTTGCCTGGCTCTAATTTTTCACATAGTGATTTTTCCTGTTTTCAGTTATAAATAAAAGCGAAGATGGTGACAGTGAATCCTCAGGGCATTTACATTTGGAGTGTGAATGCTGAAAAGAGAATATGTTTTGCCAATATCTGTGTTCCCCTAGATCAATGGTTTTTAAAGTGGGGTCCGGGGAGAGGCTTCCAGGAAGTCCTTAGCAAAATAAGGAATAGCTTCATTTCGCTACAATTTTTATTCACTTGAGATAACAAAAGAAAAAATGTGGCTAATTCTTTTAACATATTTAATGCTTAACACTTTGGATCTATTTGTCAATGTTGGAAGGCATCTAAATAATTCAACACTTTACACAAATCAAACCAATCTTTTCATATCAAGGTCCCCAGTGCAAAATCACTTTCAGTGATTTTGGATTAATGAAAGTCAGTTTAGGGGTCCAGAACATGAGACAGTTTGACAACCACTGCCCTAGATTTCAAGTCATGCACCAAAAAATCCTAACCTGACAGCATACAGGATGGCATATTGGCGCGATTGGCTTCAGGGTGTGCAGGCACTCTGTAATTTATTTGTGTTCAATTTTTCTTCAGCCTTTCCTGAAGACTAAAGTGATCACAAAGAGAGGGTGTTGAAAAAACTCCTTGTTTAATATATGAAAAATAGGTTGTAACAGCTAAGTTAACAGCATAATATTCCTCTGACCTTGCACTGCATTGCTGCATTTTGTTTTTTCTAGAATTGGAGAAAAAATTCACCCTGGCATCATTGTTTTTTTTAACAATAATTTAAGGATTAATTTAAATTCTTAGTACTAGTAGTATTACTCTGATTCAAGTTGAAACTGAAGTAGGATACATAAACTTAACAAAATATTCCATGGCTGCTTGATCATTCTTAGTTAATAAGGAAATGAATGAATTACAAAGAATTTTTATAATTAATATATGTATTTTTTCTTTTTATTTTCTTTTATTTTAGATCATGTCATCAAATAAGATGGCACAAAGACAGAGTCAGAACAGTGCCAGGAAGAAAATCTCTGAAGTAATGTCTGCAGACTTATCTCCAGACTCCAAGTGTCCCATCTGTTTGGACACATTCAACAACATCTCTTACTTGGATCTATGCTTGCACAAGTTCTGTTTCCGCTGCATCCATGAGTGGTCCAAGAATAAAGCAGAGTGTCCTCTGTGCAAACAGCCATTTAACTCAATTTATCACAGTATAAAATCTGAGCAAGAATTTAAGAAGTATGACCTGCAGCCAGTAGGAAATGGCTCCTTCGGGACATTTGGTGGAGCTCGCTTCCGGTACCGCACCACACTTACCGGGGTGCATCGGCAGGCTCAGAGAAGGACATCCACACCCCCAGACAACGGAGTAATGTTTGAAGGCTCAGGAAACCCTCCTCAGCAGTGGCGGGACCGTAGCCTAAGGCACATAATGATGTCATTGGCTGCCAGGAGGAGAGCTGCTAGTGAAGGCAGGGAAGTGCGTCGTGTCACAGAGCAACAAATGGTAAATTTCCGGAGGGAACTATACCGACAAGGGGTGAGGGTTCGGAATGTGCGGGATGGGGGCCGCTCCCGAGACACCACAGCTGAGTTCTACCGAAGGAATCCTGCCTGCTTACATAGACTGGTGCCCTGGCTAAAACGAGAGCTCATAGTGCTATATGGGTCTCACGGCTCTTTGGTCAATATAGTACAACACATCATCATGTCACGCATTACCCGCTATGACATGGAGGATGGAGCTATGGAGGAAGAACTCAGGCCTTTCCTCCAGGGGCGTGCAGAGCACTTCCTGCACGAGTTCATCAGCTTTGCAAAGTCACCCTTCAACATGGAGGCCTATGACCAGCATGCTGTCTATGATTGCCCTGCCCCTTCCTCAAATGAGGACAGCAGCTCCAGCTCATCAGTTATAGCTATTTCAGAGGATGAGCAAAACTCTCTGGAGTTGGACCCCCCAGGAAACTCCATGTCCTCTCTTAGCCAGTCTGCATGGGATGATGAGACGCCTGGGCCATCATATTCTACAACCGAGGAGAACAGGGTTCAGCGGCTATCAGTCCCGGACTCAGACTCAGACAGCAGTGTGGAGGAGGAGCCACGGGAATACGATGCTTGTCCACAGCACAGAAGTCCTCACAACCAAACAGAATTATCTCAGGCTAAAGTTGAAAAGGACGAGTGTTTGTCTTCTGACAGTGATGACTGCGTCATTGTAGGCTTTGTCAAGCCAACAGCAGAGAGGACTCCAGAGCTAGTTCAGCTCTCTTCCAACTCTGACGAATCAGATCATGAAGAGACTAAAGAACAGCCTCAACTGCCTCAACATATCCGCTTTACCAGTCTCAGTCCTCCAACTTCACCAAGTAGGGACTCAAACGGTGCTGGACAGTCAGAGAGCAGAGAAAGAGACCGTTATCAGTCAGATTCAAAAGAAAGATGCAGTCCCTCAACCTCTAGACACAAGCCATCCAGTAAGTCAGAGCGAAGAAACAGAGACCGCCATGGCAGGCATAGTAGAAGATATCACAGTCGCGATAGATCTGGCGAGAGGCACAGATCAAGGAACAGAGACCGAAAAAGGAGGAGGTCAAGAAGTGAAGAGCGCAGTAGGAGCCCATTGACTCTCTCCCGAAGTAGGAGGCATTCTCGTTCCAGTAGCAGAGACCGCTGGTGCTCTAGATGGGACAGTGATGACAAAAGGAGGGACCGTGGTTTCAGCCGAAATACACAGTCACACAGCTATCACTCACAGTCATATAGCTGTTACAACCAAGAGAGAGATCACAGTGGGACACATTACAAGGAGAGGTGGTCCTACTATTCCAGCTGTCGCAGAAATTCAGCTCGGCGCTCTAATTCTCGGTCCAGGAGCCACAGTGGGGAATCTCATAGAAGGAACAAGAAGCATTCCCGGTCCAGGACTGACTCCAGCAGTTGCTCACCTTCACCAGGAAGGAGGTCTCACCATGACAAGCCTGCTGGGAAGAGAAAATACAAAACCAGGCACCTGGAGGAAACTGCCAATAGCCCACCTTTCAGATCATACCCTGAGCCTGACTCCTCCACGTCATTAAAAAAAGAAAACAAAAAGAGCAAGGAAAAACATAAAAAGTCCAAGGAGAAGTCTAGGAGGAGGAGCAGAAGCCTCAGCGTGGAGATCATCTGCGAGGGTAGCTCTTCTAAGCGCAGCAAGCGGCACCATAAGAAAAAGAAGAAACACAAGAAGAAAAGCAAAAGACATAGGAGTAAGGAACACACAGGGAAGCACTCACCTACTGTCATTACCATTGATAGTGACAGCGATTTTGTTGATGACAATGTCGTCCAGGCCAGCAGCACTAACAAGGACAATTCTGTCAACAATACTACAGATAACCGTGCAGACTCTTTGCTACAACATGTGGAGGACCAGATTCCCGCTGCAGGTGCTGCCAGAGATGTGTCAGCGATGGACTCACTCCCAGCTGACCAACAGGGTCTGCTTCCTTGACTCTGATCATGTTAAACGGTGCTATTTTGCTAGCTAAGTGCCACTCTTGTGAACAATACAGAGTCACTTGTCTTTTTTTTTTTTAAAGTAGCAACAGTAAATCTGGAAATTACTTTTCTTAAATGCATTTATTTGATTTCTGTGTTGCTCTCTCAGGGATAACATTGGGTACAGTGATTTTTGATATCATGTCAGGTGTATTCTTGAGACCAAATATCAGTAATTGTTTTTTTTATCAACTGGTGGTGTGTGAAATTAAGAAAGGGCCCTTTTGAAAATATGTTGTATTTAACTAATAAATTCTTAACAGCATCTGTGTATATTATGCTGTTTAATCTAAATCTGCATTTTTACCTGGATTTTGTGAAGTATTTTAATGCAAATTCTCAAAGAGCGGGACTACTCTATTTTCTGCTTGGGAAAAAATTTAATTATGTAATCTAACTCACTTAACAAATTATGTGTTGAGCAGTTTTCTGAGATTATACATGTTTGGTTGATAGTTTATATCATCTTCCTTAATGCATTAGCATTATAACTCCCTGATGGTGTTTGTGCTACTTAAAAAAATACTATGAAATGTGATAAATTGACATCTTGATGCTAAAACCTGGGCAGATATACATGCATTACAAATTGGTGATCCTGTGTCAGAGTTAGAATAAAATCACTGCAAGCCATCATTGGACTCTCTGTTGCAATGGGATATTTGATCAATTGAAAGTTTTGGCTGGTAAAAAGGGCCCGAGAAAAATACTAATTGGCTGAAAATTGAGTTGATGGCATGACTTAAAATCTTTAATTTCACAGGGCCAATTCTGAGAAGGGAGTTTAATTATACAGTCCATTGAAAAAGCACTCAACCCTCTTGACTTCATAAATCTTACAGCATGACAGCCTAAATTCAAAACTGGTTGATAATTTTGCCAACAGTCTACACAAAATATATTTTTGGTCAAATGTATTGAAACACAGAAACCCCAAAGTATGAGCTCTAAAGGCAATACGTTTACAAAGCATCTTTGGCAGTAATTACAGCTGCGAGTCTTAGATTTGTCAGTATTCTGTATTTTCTCAGCATAGCTGGATTTTGGTATTTTCTCCTGCTCTTGCTTGGAAATTAGAAAACACTTGGTCAGTAGATGGGGAGTGTCTGTTAACCACTATCTTGGATTTATTCTACAGGTTTCCATTGGGATTTCGGTCTGGGCAACTCAAGGTCAAGATGCCATTTCAGCATATTGTTATTTATTGAAGGAGATGCCAAAACAAATTCATGTATGATTATACTGTGAAATTCTCACTGGGTGGTTTACTGGAAAATGTTTAAATGAATGTCCACACAGATTTTAGTAAATGCTCCATTCTCCATTAGCCATGATGCTGCCTGTGGACCTTTGTGCATACAGCTCACACCTATTTTGAAAACTCAGGTATTACACTCTCTTAGCAATGACTGGTCATATATACGTAAGATATACTTATCCTCATTTCCACTGTTGCACTTCACATTTACATGTGTTGTTTGTTAAGGCCTAAGTACGCAGAGCATCAGCGCTCACTGTTGCAGGGGAAAGGATGAAAAGTGGCAAGGTGACAGTTCAGAGAAAGAGTGTATGCATCACAGCATTTTGCTTCTGCACCTTCGCTGACCTCTTGGCTAAATAACTTGACAGGGAGAGGGATAGCTGTAAATTTTTTTTAAACTAAGCAAATGTAAATGTGAAGCATAACAGTGGAAATATACTGTACATAACCATATGTTACATGCAACTATTTTTGTAAGTATCACTCAGTAACATTGAATAACCCTGTGATCTTCAGTAATTCAAATGAAAAAAAAAAACAAGTTTATATTAAGCAGCTTGAACATTAAACATTGGAGGGGTGCAGATGAAAGAAGAAAATAAACCTTGAAGACATGGAGAATACTGAAAAATGTTTGAAAAATTTATATAATGCTACAATTTGAAGCTGTTAAAATTGCTAGTCTGGCCCAGCCCACCTCCCAAAACAAACCTACACCCAAGGCTGGTTAAATTTTAATTTCATCAGACCACAGAATATTTTTCCTGATGCTGTCAACCCTCATATTAAGTGCATTTTGTGCAAGTATTAAAATGCTAGAATAAATAAATAAAACATAGTATCACAAACCAAAAAGGAAAAGGCTAAATTGTGAGAGGCAAAGAAATCAGATTTGCACTCAGACTTTGGTGTAGTCTGAAAGAGAGCAATGACATTTAATATTTTCATTTCTTTGTTTTCACACATAGTGGAACTGCATTGCCCATGAGACATGAAGCCTTTATTTTTTGATTGGAACATCAGATTGTGCTGAACCACGGTTACATTTACTGTCTTTTTTGTGGTATTTCTGAGATTTTTGGTTCACATTTCTTGCACAAATGTTCAGGGGATGGATTTTTGGAGCAGTGGGAGTTTGCTGCTTTTCAGTTGGTCAGATCAAAATTGGATTGCCAGGCTATGTTGTCACACCTACAAGAAACCTGATTGGACAGGCATTTAACTTAGCAGTACCCAGTGCTTTCTGACAGAAGCAAAATGAGCTAGATCATGGATGTATTAAGAGAAGACTGATGAAGTCGATTGTTGACAGATGTGCAGATCTTCCCTCATATTGGCTATGGTCATTTCAGTAATTCAGGGAATTGATAGCTGGAACTGGGTTTGGAAAAAGAAGCCTCCCCGACTGGGGTGAAAAAATTATTCATTGTGTAGTTGCCACAGGCAATCACAATGACAAGTTGTATTTGCTGTCTCCACCTGAGTAATGAGTTTGAGGATTGAGCATGATGCAAGCAAGTTTGGAAGTTAATAGAAAATTTAATATGCATCCATGGCTAAAATATTACTCAGCCCATGGTTGAGTAATGTCACTCTGCCCCAGTGCACACATAAGTAGCATGTGAGACACTGAGACATGGAACTGTCCTCTCTTTAAATCCCAGAGGCCTCTTTTATTCCACAGAGGTCCTTCTCAGGGCGTAGACCCTCCACGCAGCACATATAAGGTGAGTCTATGCCCAGAGAGGGACCTCCTTGGACTTAAAAAATACAAGAGAACTTCAGATTAAAAGAGAAGACCGTTCCATGTCTAAGCATTACCATGCAGCCACACGTATGTGTGTGTTTGGACAGAGTGACATGCACAGCCATGGGTGTCACTTCGACATGGTACAACTTGAACATGTCCACATTCAGTCTTACATAAAAGTCCGCTCCTGCTCATATCCTGTTCAGTCCTGAGGAGTCCCTCACGGTGAAATTGCAAATGCATAGAGTCAGCATACTGAAATCATCAGATCCTTCATCAGATCCTGACACTCGTGGCTGTACATAATGTAATGCTGCCAATGTTCCTGTGAGCCTGCAGTCAGACACCCACTTCATGACTAGCATGACTAGCTTGCATTAAAAACAGCTAGATAATTACTGCTTAATTATTTACTTCTGTAGTGGAGGCTTTATTACTTTGTTTCAAACTAAACTTGTAAATTTAGTTTTGCAAAGACTGGATACAAATCTGATTTCGTCGCCTTTGACATTTTACCACTTTGTCAGATTTTGCAAAGTCCATGCTTTTAGGTTGCAGTTATTGATTTTTGGTTTGTGATCCTACATTTCTTTGCATTTGATACTTGCACAGAATTCACTCCACACCCTCATGCCCTCTGGCCACTCTGCCACAGCCCAGATTTGTGAAATGCTGCTCTGAGTGGTCTCAGTTTTGCAATTTGGAAAGAATACTTATTCAAAACATGTAAACTTTTCAATTTTGATTCAGTTGTAATAATTTCCTTTGATATTTTGGGCTATTGTGAGATTAGTGACTAAAATCCTAATGTAATGCATTTTGAATGTGGTTGTAACAAAGTATCAAGGGGGTTGAATACTGATCAAGGCTGATAGTGTAGGGAAAATTAATGTTTTCCTAGGGCCTCAATTTGGATGGACCTTCAGAGAGAGAGAGAGAGAGAGAGAGAGAGAGAGAGAGAGAGAGATATGACTGCGTGCTGCGTGCTGACACTGCTTCCGGTGGCAGAAATCTTGCTTTCATGCTGGTTTTATTTCAGTCCGACTTGACGGTTGTTTTCACCCTGTTCATTCAGGCAGTGCCGTTCATCATAGTCATATGCACCTTGTATAAACCCAATTTTTATTTCAGGGTCAAACTGAACGCAGTATTTTCATTTGATTGAAGTTACACAACACGATAAAATGACGCTCAAATCCGCGTGTTTATTTTGAAGGTGAAATCACTAAACAGGAAGAGAAATTGCTGCGCACTTGACAAACGTCTTTACTGGTCAATTGTAGCAGTAACAGCTAGCTAGCATCCTTCCTCACAACTTGGTGAAATCCTCATTTTTGTTTCCAAGGATATAAATCAACATGGCTTCCAGCATTCACATTAAGGTAATAACTAATGTTACAGCGGGCTTTAAAGACTTAACCCCTTCTGTGTTTGAACCCGCAGACTGTGGAAAAAGAATGAGAAAACATAACTTAACCTAACGTTAGATAAATTCATACCAGATGTACACTCCTTCAAAACGTCTCTAGGTGAACTGAAGCTTGCAGCTAGTGTTAGCTTGGCAGTAGTTCGTCTACAAGCCTTCATAGCTCTCGTTATGTCCCCGAAACACATGACAATCTGCACGTTAGCATTATTGTGTTGAAGTAAGTGTCTTGCTCTTAAAAGCTGAAGATATTACACGCAATACTTTCCCTACATGCTTGTGTCCTGGTAAGACACGGAATTCGCTTTTTAGCCGTATGCCAAAACTTATTTGGTAGCCTCACGCCTGACCTCATGCCTTATCACAAACCTGAATTCCCAAACTTAACCACCTGGTTTAGTGGGCCAGTTAGAGCACTTATACCAGGAATACGGATGGGAAATAATTTGCGCGATTACAACAGCTAACATTTGAATTAGCCAAGGTGCCCATGGCACGTTTCTGTGACTTGGCTTGTCTTGTCTAGTATCAAAATACTGACATAGCCACGTGTTAATGAACAGTGCAACGCTGCAGCTATACTGAGACAGCAGAGTGAAAGGTTAGGTTCAAAGTCACACCAGGGAAAATTCATGATGAGAAAAGTATGAACTCGAGTTTATAATTAGCTTGTTTTGCGTTGATCTAGTAAGTGGAATGGTTAATGAACTTGCCTTCAGTTGTTTTCATACAGTAAGCAACAAGCCACTACTTGACAGTGATTTTAGAAAAAGATGTTTAGCATGCAAATATTAGAGATCTCATGTTTATCTCAACAAGCTTGTACTTGAGCAGTAACTAAACAAAATGGTTGTGAAGCCACACAATAAATATTGAGTGTCAGTCTTGATAACATGAGTTGTAATTAGGAAAAATGTGCTCCTCTTCACTGAATTTCAGCTGGGAGCTATGCCATAAAAATAAACTGAAGGGTGTTGTTTCCGCAAGACAAATTTAGACATATTGTGGCTGAAAATGAAATGACCATAAAATTGTCAAAACAAGAGGTAATCTTTTCTATTATTGCCACATAATTTCCCCTCTTTGTATTGAGGAAACAACTCAAGTTCAGCCTCAAGTTTATTTGGAGCCCCAGATCACGGTTTACAATCTCAAAGGGCTTTACAGGCCGTTAATTTAAAACAAACAAAACAGGACAACATCCCCTGAGCACACATAGCAAGAAAGAAAAAACGTCCCAATTTACAATAAATTGTAATACTCTTAACTGTAGAATAGTGTTCTTCAGAGCAACTCATCAGCCAAAGTCTATATTTGTTTATTGGCTTTTCACTCTGTCTGACATTCACCTCTGCTCTGTGTGTGTTCCCATGGCAAGTCCTCAAGTACTGCCTGTCCTGGAGGTTTTTGTTCCATCTATACTCTTCCACACCTGACCCAATTAAAGGTTACACCACTCAAAAGAGGATTCAAAGCGAGGGAAGAAGTCAAAGTGAATGAGAGGTGCTGTCCTCAACAAGTTAGCTTCTGACATAGCAGACCTCATGAAGCTAATGTTAGCTGTTCCTACTGTGGGCAGAATTCGGTCGCTTTATCAAAATTCATTAACAGACCATGTCCTAGACAGGAAAAGCAAATACACTCCTTTCATACATGGCAATAGGCCTTTTCCACAGCAGCCATTTTGACATGAAATAGTAGGTAAACATGGGTGTTTCTAACCACGTTATTCAAGGCTCTGTATCTAACAGAACAGAACCTTAATTAATGTGATTAGTGACATTTGTCTTTACCTACTATTTCAGGTCAAAATGGCTGCTGTGAAAAAGGTCTGTTTTGAACCAAAACTTAACACTGTTGTTTAAATACTCCAGCCCCAAGTCATCAAATCACACCCACCCTACTTTAAAAAAGATCAGAACATACCGTCTGAGTTAAATATGCCATAACGTTGCTGAGATTAGACAGATTTGAAATATGTTTCCCAAATACACAAACTTTATGTACTTTTATTCGCATAAGAAAAAAATATGCCCTGTCCAATTGAACCATCTTGGTTTCCCTCAGGTCTCTGACTCACTTTCATGCTGTGCCTGTGCAGAGATCTGTTACGACTGCTCAGCCAATCAGCAGTGCTCCCTTTATATTCTGTGTACAAGAGTAGAGGTGGAACAAAACCTTGCAGGACAGGGGAAATTTGAGGATTGGATTGAGAAACACTGCTCTGTTGCTCTTACGTAGTGCGTTTAAACATGCACTTAGGGTTCCATTAGCCTAATTTTGCTATTGGTTTTCCACCCTCTTTTCCCCCTGTTGTATAACCGGCCTGTTTGTAAAGAGCTTTGATACACACTGGCTTGTATTTATAAATCAGTGTATATAGATAAAGTTGACTTGTCTTCAGCCTTTAATTGAGTCCTGTTTCAGATATTAATTGTGATAAATGTGATTTGCTTTTCCTTACTCTCTCCACTCTGCAAAAATGACCTTAGATTGGAATAATTGGTGGTTCCGGCCTTGATGATCCAGACATCTTGGAGGGAAGGACTGAACGTTATGTTGAGACACCATATGGAAAGGTTAGCTTTATTTTATCAATTTTTGATAACCAACATATTGATTTAATGCTTAGTAATAATCATAACAACAAGTTGTGCTGGTTTCTGGGCCTGTTATGCCAGTAGAGTTATACATTATGTTAGTTTTCTTAATTACATATTGTGCTCTTCTTATACAGCCATCGGATGCTCTGATAATAGGGAAGATCAAAAACGTTGAATGTGTGCTCCTCGCAAGGTAAGGAAGCACCTTGTGTGCTGCATAACATCATGTGAATCATGAAAATGCCATCTCTTAGCACCATCTAGTGGCAGAACTTTGCACCCCACAACAACACCAGTGACACTAGACATGACACAAGACCCCCTATGATCTGTCTTTTGGATTAGAAAATGTGTTACTTTTCCCCAATATAATTCACCACTTCTAGTAATAAGTTCTATTAAGTTCATTTTTGAATCCAAGTGGAACTTTTCACATTTATTTTACTGACCTCCAGAACACTGAAAATCTAAGTTCTGTATATCATGAGCTCACTGCCTCTTGCCCGTCTTCAGGCACGGGAGACAACACACCATAATGCCGTCCAACGTGAACTACCAGGCCAACATCTGGGCCCTGAGGGAGGAGGGCTGTACACATGTACTGGCCACCACGGCCTGTGGCTCGCTCCGGGAGGAGATCCAACCAGGAGACATCGTCATCATCGATCAGTTCATTGACAGGTGAGTGAAATTTGATCTGGTTGCCAAAAAGTCAAATTGTGGGCCAGAGCTTAAGGTTAAGAATGATTATTACTGTTATTTTAAAAGATGTCCATTTCCTGAAGCTATTAGTTCCAGTATAGAGACTGCACCTATACTCTAAACTGTATTTCTATTAATAATACAAATTTTTAAATTTTTTATTTCATTACATTCTTTCAACAGTGTCACACAGTATATAGCGTAATTAAAACCGTGTAGGATTTTACCTATTTTTTTATGAATATAATTACATGTTCATTAAATTGTTTAATTTTTTTTTTGTTCATATAAAACTCAACATTAAATCTTTGGGATCGAGACATTTTACATTTTTGACTGATGCTATCACTTCCTGGACTTCTTTCTTAGAAATCTCTTTGCCAAGTTATGCTCTCTCTTCATCAGAATTTTGTGGTTGAAATACAGTTTAGCTTTCATGTACGAATGCTTGTCTTGTAACTTGCTGACAGTTTCTGAATTACATAGCGAGCGGTAATAGTCCGGCAGTCAGTCTATTAGCATCATTTTGCACACCATTATGACCACAGTACAACTAGTTTATTGAAGTTTTAGGTAATGTGGAGTAATGTGCAACAGTTTCATTATAAAATGAGATATATACAATTTTAAGGAAAAAGAGTTACACTCAGAATGATTGATAGATGACTAAACTAATTCTATCAGTTTTTACAGAACAGAAGTTGGCTAAAGTTCTTAATTGGCACTTTTATTGACTGAATTCACCCTTTTTATTAATATTGAATTGATATTGCATTTATATTTATAATATATATTTGATTTATATTGATATTATTGGTGTAAATGGATATCCCCTAAAATGGGTATATAACACCTCAACAACAAACTCTTAATTTATTTATTTATTAATTTTTTTTCTATTTGTAAATCTATGTATTCTGTGTATTTCATCATGACTTTTTTGTTGTTGATTAGGAATAACTTAAAGAGAGAGTTTCAGCTTTCCCTGTGGGTTTGCCATTCTGGCACAGAGTCAATTTTTTTTTGTGGATGACTAACAGCACCACATTGTCTAAATTAAACATCTGTTCTGCTCTTCTTAGTAATATCGGTTTCAAGGCAAAGCAGAGAGCGTGCTGACATGCTGTACTCTGCTAACAGCCTTGTTGCTGTTAACACAGCTACAATCCAGTCTCCCAAGGCCTAGCACACATTTTAGTGTTACTGCTTAATTAAATAGATTGACCTGTTTCACATTAAACGCAAGGGGTCGCTAGTGTATGAGGTTTATGTAAATAAAATAGTGACATTATGGGACATAGTCTTATAAACTAGGGCTGATAGTGCCGAGGATGTTACTGTATTCCCGACATTCGGAATTCATTCTGTCAAATCCAAAACGGTTGCTAGCTTGTTGTGAGGGTAAAGGACAGTAGGTGAATGTTTGCAGTAATTCAGATATCTTCCCACACTTCTCACTGACAGGATTCATGTTACTGTATGTCAAGAGAATCCAGATCGCTGAGCGAAAACAGGAAATAAACACGGCAAGCCATTTTGACACATTTGTCCAGTAACCATCATGTTTAACAGCGAGATACTTACCAACCAACCAACCAACGTTACTTAAAGGCTTTGAAGAAAAGAGAAAGAAAGTAACTCGCTTGATATTTTATTTAGCTGTGAGTTACATATTCTAGTTTGCTTAGGGCTTCACCAAGCGTTATGTCATTATGCCATTGTGCCCAGGGCAGTAGCAAACAGCACCAACATGACAGATAGTCATGAGAGGAATTTTACTACAGAGGCACTTTGTACACACTCAGGGTTCCTTCCTGCCTTGCTTGCTTTTCATTAAGTATCACTTTCTCTAACCTGTGAGAGTTTTCAGCCCTCAGTTCGTGCTTCTCTTTCTGTGCACTTGAACTAACTCCAGCTTTCATCTGTCATTGCTTGTAGTGTTCAGCATTTGTTCATATGAGGATGCACCTTTTCTTTCTTTTACTTGGAACATCTGCTGCCTTATTATGAGTAAAGTGTATCTTTGCTGTATTTGTTGACTTATTATTGACTTATTGACTGAAAATTAATTGTCCAATTTTGTTCTCTCTCTGATAAATGCTTACAGTTAGTCACGTTTTTTTTTCTTTGCAAATACTCTATCTTGACAAAAGCTGCAAAAATAATCTTGTATTTTCCCCAGTTTAGATAACTAGGCTTCCACATTCATTTGCTGGTTCCTCATAATCACCACACAAAAATACACTAGTTATGACTTTGATGTGGTCTGTTACATTATATTGGCAAGTACTGAAATTAGACAGTGTTGAAGAAAAACGACACAGTAGCACATACCCTCTCTCCAACCTCATTCTGATCTCGAGGCGTGCACATATATGAATACCAGATTGAATAGATTGTGGACTAACAAGCATGTTGTGCACTTTCAGTTGGCTGATTACACAGATTCCATTGAATGACTCAGAATGCACAATGGGAGGTGCTGCTTACAATTAAAATAGGATGACTTTATTTGTGTACAATGAGTTAGCATGCAGCTTTTTCAATTGAGATAAATAGCAAAATGCCTTCTCACAGTCTGCTCAGTGTATTCCCCTGTATACATGTATAGCATAACAGCAAGTTCACTATCCTCTTGCTAGCCCATGTAGCTGAGGCTGTTGAATAGCCTAACCACCTCTATCAAGCACAGACAAGATCTATTTATCAGAAATGAGGAAGTAGCTTGTTGGGACTTGTGCGGACTTGTCCCGCAGCATGTGACAGCATTATTTCTGAAGGCTTTAGTTTACTGGGGCCACAATAGTTATGTCACCACCTCTGTTTTGCTTGAGTTCCCTGGCTCCTCCAAACCAAATGCTTGGCTTTTATTTAGGTTACTGCCTGCTTTGCTTGGTTTTGAGCATTACTGGCTCACACAGGCCTTAGCAGCTTTTTGGGCAAAGGCTCCAAATCCTTCTTTTGGCCTCTTTTGAAACGCTCAAGTTCACTTTCTTCTGTCCTGTGGTAGATTTGAGACAGTTGGAGGATTATTTGCTAAATTTCTTAATACTTTGTCTTGATTTAACAGAAGTTTATCTGACCGATCAGGCAGGTCACATTGAAGTGTCAAGTGAGGACACACACATGCGGATACAGCTGACTTCCAATCGGGCGCATCCGATTACAAAAGTCGTATTGAAAGTGTAGCCACAACCTGTGTTAACCAAAATGACCAGATCTACATTTGAGATGGGCATTTGTGTCTGCATGACGCACAGAGATGCCACAAGTGAATTCTCTATCCAGAAGATACAAACGCATGGTTGAATATATAATATTTGTTCAGTCTCCTTGGTCTACAGTGCCTTTATTAGCATATTACAGTGATAATATCATAGCATAGCTACAATATGTGTCTCTTGATATAAACAATATCAGTAACATATCATAGGTTATATAAATGGAATTGTGCCTTGATTTGTCAAAGCACACAGATCTCCCGAGACACATGAGCTGCATAAGCTTATTGGTTGTTTTGCAGTGTGTGCTGTAACTAGTAGTTGTCTACAGCACATTTCTCCATTGTTGGATTACAGGGAATAATTTGAATATTTGTTAATTAAAGGCTGTGGAAACCATTCTCAGTAACAATGATACTGAAGCGACACTACTAATGACATACCATGCCAAGGTAACTCGATTTCTTTAGCAGAAACAAGCATTGTAGTCAGCTCATAGTCTGTCACATGCACTGCTGTGGTTGCCTTTCAGTGGAGTATACTTAACTCCGAGCTGAAACTATCTATTTATGCATCGGCTTAAGCGTGGAATGTTTAGGGATCATCATAAAAAAGCGATATCGTGCTTACTGATGAAGACATTCATATGAAGAGAGTAACTGGCTGCTTTCGCTGTCTGAAATAGCTGACTTTTGATTAGGTATTCAGTGAGACAATAGGAGGAAATGCAAGTAAACACTAGAATCAGTGATTCATTTTTCATATTAATTGACTGACTCCTTTGCATAATGATCAGAGTAGCTGAACAGAACTGAACGTTCTAATAACTGATAGCAGCAGAATCTATTTTTCTTTACCAATATTTGAGAAGGTTCAACATAATTCAGACTCCTTGATCCTTGCAGTACAGCTGGGTGAGGCAATCTCTTGTGGGCCCATGCCTCTCTCCATAAAGACAAATAGGGCAGGAGAAGGGAGCTGGCAGCCTGCCTGGTGGAAACCCACTGACTCAGCAGACCTGGAAGCTGGAAGACGGTTGTTGGCATCGCTGGAGGCCAGGACGCTGTTCCCCTCTGTTTTTGTCTGTGCAGCCTTAGATATGTATAAAAGGCGTCCTCAAGATTGTCATAGATCAATAATACACATTCCATCCCTCTAGTTAAACATATTTTATTATTTAAATTATGGCTGTTTACTCTTAGCCAGGGGTTAAATTGGGGCACAGCCAGCTGGAGCTGAGTTTTGCCTCCCTGCGGGTAAATTGCATCGAGTCGGAGCTCAGCTGAGGCTCCTAGTTTGTCTTTGTGTAAAATAGCCCTGGATCCCCGTCTACAGCAGTGGTATTACCAGGGAAAAGAAAAGGAAAGGCCAGACAATGGAGGACTGAGAGTCTGCAGGTTTTCATTCCAACCAAAGACTGCAGCAACTGATTTCACCGATTTGAAAACCACCCAACAGTGGTTTTCATTATTTGCCTAGATGCCTTAACCACAACTTTCCGTGCTTTGTTTTTGTTTTTCCAGGACGACCAAGAGAGCTCAGACCCTGTTTGACGGTCAACCCTCCAGTCCACCAGGTGTGTGTCACATCCCCATGGCAGAGCCATTCTGCAACAGGACCAGAGAGGTGAGTCCACGTCCAAGTCTTGCGAACCTACTGATCTATAATCAGTGTGCATCCCACTAGCAGAAATCATAGTGTGGCTGGGCCTACAGAAAATCAGGTGGGCCACTTCCAAGACCATTATGCAATGATGTTATGAGACAAAATCACACCATTCCAAGCATACTTGGCTCAATTTGCCTGTTTATTACAACCCATAGTGCAGGCACCGAAACAAAAAAAATGAAAAAAAAAAAAAAAATTCCACAGCATCTCACCTTACCATGTGGCATCAGGTAGCTATTGCAGTGCACTATGCATATTTAGAGTGTCCATGTGCGAGTCTGTACTGTGCAATAACAGTTAGCTCACACTATCAGCCAGTGAAATAAGAGGAGGCTCATGGGATTGTTGCCAGAAAGGCAAATTCTTTATTGATGTTGATACTGACAAAATATTCACCGGATGAACAGCTTTGACCCCACATGTGTTGAAAAGTAAGTCTCGTCATTGGGCATACCATCGTTTCATATCCTTTATTCTATTCAGGCAGTCTGTACTAAACAGTAAATATGATCCATGCAAACTATCATGGCCCACAGGCCCATTTTTCATTACTGGTTAATTTTAACATCGTACATGGTCATACAGTATTATGGCTAGCTTTTTGCCCAGATATTTTCATGATAAAATGTTTCTGGTATTTGCTCATTCAAGCCAGAAGAACAGTATCTCCTATTTTTCTCAGTATGCTGATGTAGCTAGAGCTGAAACCCACTGATTCATTAGTTGTTCGGTCAGCACTTTGTTGGTTGACCTCAATTGCTTTGTTTAAGCACAGTTTTTGCTCCACGCCAACCACAAAACAAAAACATCTCACATGATGCGCCTGTCTAGCAGATAAGTTCATCAAATTAAATGTTTGTCCTTCTCAATTACTGTACTGTCTTTTTTCTATTGATGTGCTAAGTACCAGGTTCATCGTTGTTTAGTTTTCCCTTGATCTGACAGTCAGTCAGGTCTAATTTTATGCAGTCTTTGGTCTGGTCATCTCTGTATGACCATGCTTATGATGGTCTTGCAGACTACAGCAAGTATTGACCACTGGGGTACTCCTGCATAAGATGTGGTAAATTATACACAGTGACTATTTTTGCTAGCTTAGCTGATTTTGTCAAGTAAAAATGAAAGATTTTGCAGTGCACAGCTAGCGGAAATGGAACCAACTTTGTGAAGTAATACTTTGGCTTGACTAGACAGATTTTCCCCCCTTTTTTTTTAAATACAATTGCTAATTCTCTGAATGTCACAGTGTCTGAATCATCAAGCACGCCATTCAGGACTTGCAGTTGCAGAAACTTGCAGTAAGCTAAAAATGCATCTGTCATCGTCTGTCATCCTGCAGGAAACTCATTTACAGCATCGGAATGATTTTGCAATAACCACATGTCATGTTTTTAGTTTCATCAATTTAGTTTTATTCATTATGGAAATGAAAAATTGGTAAGGAGAAATAATTATTGGATGACCAAAAAAAAATGTTAAGAGAGTTGGATACTTTGTTTATTCACAGTAGTTTATTTGCAGACGGAAGCAGGATTCAGTTCAGCAGGTGCAACACGGCGTAGCAGGCACCGCCACATGTTAGGATGAGATGAATTGCATCTCTCAGCCATTTGAGTAGTTCTCACAGCTCCTCAAATTCCCTACACAAAGACCCCTCATAACTCTCTTCCCTGGTGCAGGTTTTGGTGGAGGTGGCACGCAGCCTGGGGATCAAGTGCCATGTGCGGGGCACTATGCTGACTATTGAGGGGCCTCGCTTTTCCTCTCAGGCAGAGAGCCTGATGTTCCGCCAGTGGGGCGCTGACGTCATCAACATGACCACTGTGCCAGAGGTGGTCCTCGCTAAGGAGGCCGGCCTGTGCTATGCCAGCATTGCCATGGCCACAGACTACGACTGCTGGAAAGAGCATGAGGAGGCGGTGAGTGACAGGCTGCTGGTCCTAACAGCCATTTTTATTACTTTAATCCCTTTGCTGCTCTGCCCTCCCTCTCTCCACCACAAAGCACCATTGAAGAATCCAACCAAAAAACAGAAATAGGTTCTTGCTAACAAAGACAGAATTCTCAAGTGATGAGTTGTACAGTGGGGTCCAAAAGTCCACTCTTTTTTTGGTCAAATATTTCTCAAACAAGATTACACAAATTTTCAGGAATCAAATTCAATAAAAGATCAGTTTTGCTGAAAGGTCAAAATTTCTTAATATTTTGTATGTCCATAGTTTGCCTTGATTAAAGGCTGAACTACGTTTGGTAATGATTTTACATATTTTTGTAGAATTTGAGAATCCACAGTATTCTGTCGCTGGTTTACAGCATTGCTGACAGTGTCTTGTGATGTTACTGTATTTTTTTCTTTTTTCCTCTTTCAAATGTTCCCAAAGATGCTCAGTAGGAGTTGAGGTCTGGTGGCTGTGGAGGAAAAGCCATGCAAAGCCGAAGTCTTGGCTCTGCCTTGGACTTCAGTGAGGCCAGGCTTAGTTTCTTTTTCTTTTTTTTCTTTTTTTTTTTCTTTCTGCATTTCTGCTGTATTCAACAGTGACAGTAGAGATAGACAGGAAATGGGGGATGTCATGCAGCAAAGGGTGCGAGTCAGAATCCAACCTGCACCACTGCGGTGACAATACGTGGTACTCTACACCGTGATCCACCCCCGAGGTCTGGCTTAGGTTCGATGCATTTCATTGTCCCACTGGAAAATGAATTGTAAGCCGGAAGGGATGGCATGCCTCTGCATAACTGAGTGGCATTTCTCTCTGGCCAATGTGTAGCTGATCCTGTTCAAGTCACCAACTCTGGAATCTGTGAAGCATTCCCAAGACTGAATATTTCCAATATTTACTTTTGCTAACTGGACTAGGACATTCTTTGTATGTGGGATCTGGATGCTGTTATGTCTCATAAAGATGTCAGCTTGATATAATGGTGTTCAGATGGTGTGGTCACCTGAGGTCCGTTTGGGTTTATTTTGAACGAGGAGGGCTTGGTTTGCGCAAAGCAAGTTTACTGTGCGTTGTACTGCCTCCATGGAAACTGACAATTAAACTGCAATTTGGAGCTGGATAGTTTTTCATCATCACAAACTAGAAAATGTTTTTCAATGGAGGTCTTATTTTCAAGTTAAAGGACTAGTTGTAGCAAGTAGTGACAATAACACATAGAGGATTCATTATCTGTTATTAGTCGCTTAAAGACCAAAACAATCCACATTGTGTATTTAGAGTAGACATGCATTCATATTTGAATGAAATATATGATGTGACAACAGTTAAGAAAACCTTACAAGGTATGTTTATCAAAAAAAGAAAAAAAAAAAAAATTAACTAGTAAACTAAGTTTACTTTATTTAGAATTGTATTTCCTGTAAACATTGTCTGTGCACATAGAGGTACACTAAATAAAAATAATAACAATACTAAAACTAATAATTTATGATGCTTTGCTCGGGGTATTTACAAAACAAAAGTGATGTCTCATAGATTAGAAGAAATCACACTTGTATGTAGTTTCCTCTCTGGAAATCCCCTTGTCTGTTTATAGATGTTTTCTGTGTCAGCATATTTACCAAAAAAAAAAAAAAAAACAGAAATAGTGAACATGTATTTGTTTGAGATGTAGTATCATTAAAAATTGTTGTATTTTGTTTACTGAGTCTGGTGATATCTCTCTCTCTCTCTCTCTGTCTCTTGAGGCTTTTAAATTCCAAGTCTCACTTTTCTTTCACCTGGGGCTATTTTGCAGTTGACTGAAGTTATAGGTGGGAACAAACCACTAAAACTCCACTTTAGTACAATGATTGTGACTTTCAATTTACTTTTAATACTTTTTAAAATTGCTAATAGCCTTAAATTCACAGTCGTTAATGTGTTTTGATTTTGCTTTACTTTCATTCACTATAGTGGGCGAGGCGGTCTGTTTACTCTTATAAATCTGATAGTGTTCTCCAGAGTTGTTTGCCATCTGTGCTCTGTGCGCGGACTCACCACAGACTAACAGCTTCCGAGTGACCTATCTGTCACACGCCCCGGATCATGCCAGTTGATGTACTGTGTCGGAGGGAGTTTTGGCTGCTCTATCAATGCTGCAGCCCAACTCACAACTCCACTTCCGAGTTCCTGCAGCTGACCTCTTCCCCCTCCTGTCGCAGAACGCTCGCCACATCCTTCC
>OMLF01048176.1:0-27688 GCA_900302615.1 Holocentrus rufus | reverse complement strand
TCTAGCATTTTAATCTAGATTAATCTAGATTAACTACAGGATTGCAGTGAGATTAATCTAGATCAAAAAAATTAATCTATGCCCAGCACTAATATATATATATATATATATATATATATATATATATATATGTGTGTGTGTGTGTGTGTGTTTGTAGACATTTTTTTCAAACCCATCATGCTCATTTCAACATACAAAGGAAAACCCATTTTTGTTTATACAGATATAAAGGAAAATCCATTTTCTCTCTGCAGTGGCAGAGAGAAAAAAGCTGCCACAGAAAATCTACCATAGCTCCAATTCTGGAAATGTTCAGGGAATCAAATTGTACATGTATGCTTATTTTGGTGCTTTTGTGTTTATCTGAACAATTCAGCATATCTCTGGCATATTTAGCCTTGACTATCAGCACAGGCCCATTTTCTTCCTCCCTCATATGTTTTTCACCTTTCTGCAGATCACTGGCACGTGCCTGAGGCAGTTCTCCAGAAGGTTCCGTCAGACCGGGAGCTGTCCCGCCTGGCGTCTCGCCTCGGTTCTGAATGGGAGTCGGTTCTCCTGGACTTGGGTCTGTCTGCAGAGGCGTTATTTCGCTGTCGAGCTGACCATTCTCTCAGCACCCACGGGCAGGTCCTGGCTGGTCTAATCCAATGGCGGCAGTCTCTTGGGAAGGAAGCCACAGTGCACCGGCTCCTCCAGAGCCTCCAGGCTGCAGACATCCACCCCTCTATCTTGGAGGAGGTGTTCCAGTGACTAATAACTGATAACATTCCAGATCTGACATGGATCCGTAAGCCTTCAAAATTCCCGTCCTCCTTCTGTCCTGAGTTGGTATTGCCGTGAGTAAAATGTGCAAAAGAGATGACAGAAGGTCAGCAATGCTTTTCTGTTCTCATGTTTACATTGTCTCACCAATTGCGTCACTTTTGAAACCAGGCCCAGAACTTTTTCTGGTTTACCTCCACATGGACAAAACATATCATTTGGCTATTGCTATCATAATCTACATAAATGATTATAAACAGTCATATCAGTGAGCAACCAACAGTCATCTCAATAAGTTACTCCACTGATTACACCTTTAAAAGAATACTCCAATGTTTTGGGCACAATGCCCAAAGACTAATGACTGTAGACGTCAAGTTTTTACACTAAGCTAACATGAAATGCTACCCATAGGAACCGAACCAGTGGACGTACAGAGGTGAAAAGGGTATCAAACATCTTGTGTCACTCTGGGTAAGAGAGAAAAGGGTATTTTGCCCAAAACGATGGAGTATTCCTTTAAGTGGACCTTGTCGTTGGTTTAGGTTCTTCTTCATCCCACTGGACATATCTATTAAATATGCCAGTGACACATGACCACCTGAATACAAACACCTGGTAAATACGTGTTGGTCACATGATATTTTACCGATTTTATGAGTTAACTGAGTGCAGCATGAATTTGAATGGTTACTCATGGACTCTCAACTTGCTACTCATGGCCTCTTGATTGGCAAATTGTGGACTCTGATTCAGCCTATCATTCCATATCATATCAGATTGACTTTGCTGATATTTGATACTTAATTAAAAGGTCATCTTGCCCTGATGTATCAACACACCGATATATCAGTCCAACCTTTGTGATACCAGCAGTTTAATTTCAGAGGCATTTGCAAATTAAGAACTTAGCTGATGAGTCACACATGACTCTCTTGAGCTGCTGAAATGGGCCAAAGGTGAAAACCAATGCTGATGCTATTAGATTTCTCCTCCAAAACACCAGTTGTCTCACCAGTCACTAAAAGAAAAGTGCCCATGCATCAGCCACTTGCATACATGAGCATTACAAAATGCCACCCATATATTGCTGGAGATAGGCCGTATGTGCTAAAACAAATATTATATAATCATTATTTTATTCGAATGTAATTGATTTGAAATGTACTATTGTACTGCACTGTAGTATGAGCAGCTTCAATTATTTGTGTGCTATATGAACTCTGTGCATGTGCTTGCGCGCGTGCGTTTGTGTGTGTGTATGTGTGTATGTGTATGTGTGTGTGCAAACGTCAATGCATGTATGAACTGCCTAGAATGCGAATAAATGGAAAGCCCCAACTGAAGCTGGTTGCCGCTAAATATTATAGTTGATATAGCAGACACAGTGTGTCCAACACAAATTTCCCTCAGGGGCAATAGAATTAATCTTATCTTACTTGGTTGTTTACAAGTGTACTGTTTGCATTAATTAATAAACATTACCTGTGAACAAATATGAGAGCATGATAGAGGTAATTGGTGGCCTCTATCTCAGACAAGATAACGATGAGCTACGCTGATGGTTAAAGGAATACTCCAGTGTTTTGGGCAACATACCCTTTTTCCGACTTACCCACACTGAGACAAGATGTTCGATACCATTTTCACCTCTGTGCGTCCACGGTTTGGCTCCTATGGGCAGCATTTTGTGTTAGCTTAGCTCAAAGACTTGTAGTCTATGAAGCTATTAGCCTAGCTCCATCAAAGTGAAAAAGTAAACCTCACACCAACTCTGAATCTGTCTTTCTTACACAATGTGTCATGTGTTACACGGTAATGAAATAAGAGTTGTTTTGGGAGAGGTTAGATGGTAGGAACTAAAACCGATGGACACATGCTAAGTGTTTATAGTTCCTACCATCTATAATTACTATCATCGACCTTCTCCTAAAACCCTTGTTTTTGTTTTTATTTCTTTTAATTACAAGATGTGTATTTTAGATACACATGATACATTTTGTAAATAAGACAGCTTCAGAGTTGCCATGAGGTCGATTTTTTTCACTTTGACGGAGCTACACTAATGACTCCTGTTGACTTTAAGTCTTTATGCTAAGCTTACATGAAATGCTACCCATAAGAACCATCCAGTGGATGTACAGAGGTGAAAATTGTATCAAATATCTTGTCTCACTCTGGGTACGTCAAAAAAAGGGTAATTGGCCAAAACATTGGAATATTCCTTTAACAACCTGGCCCATTGACACCGAACTTGGTATGCTAACTTGTCTCAACACTCTGAGGACATTTGGCGCAAATTAGCCAACTGGGGACACTGCATGGTCAAACTTGTAATTCTCAGTCGCTTATAATTGACTCTGATTCGCCTAGAAACTTGTGACTGGTGTCATATGAAGCAGAAATTCATACTGTACATCTTTGTTACAGAGTGCTGTGACAACTCTGCTGCTTCTTGCAGCTATATTTATATTTGTCTCTCAAAATCATTTTTGAACTCTGACTTTTTGATGCACTACAGGTAGCTCTTTAAATGATGTTATGTTCCTGATAAAAATTGGAACATTACAGTTATACTGGTTTTATTTTTTGTGTTTTTTTGGTAGACATTGTTTGACTTCCATATGGGTTTTTATTTCAGATCATCCTTTGGCTAATACATTGATCATTTGTTCCTCTGGACACGCATTAATTTGTGTTTGATATGTGTATCTCAAGCTTCAATTGATTGGATGTCTGGCTCACTGAGTGGGTTTCACATTTTCCTGGAATCCCAGAGAAATTAAAGTTCTCAGTGGTATGTAACGGACTTGCTTGATTTGCTGTAAAGCACCATCAACAGCCCATTGTGCCTGGAAGCAATCAACAACCCACATAGCCAACACAGCAACAATAGCTCCTCTCACTATATTTCATTAATTCCTCAACAGTCAGTACCAAGGTTGAGTGTAGCCTGCTAAAGATCAGCTTTCTGTTTGTGTCAAAGTTTTTAAGGTGGTCTGATGAGATTTATAGTGCTTTTGGAAAGCATATTACAGTTTGTGACTTGTGTTTGGGACATTTTTCATTTACATATTCTTATAATAATGTCATTTAAAACCAATCACAGCCTTGGAGGAACTAATTTGTTTGTACATTATGCTTTTTTTTTTAAACTTGTTGAAATGTTCTAAAGTTCAAGTGAAATTGAGGCAAGAATAAATAATCTCAGTGCACAAATTATAGTTCTTGAGCATTTTTTTATGCAGACCACACTGAAATATTTTTCTGTTCCACAAAAGATGCAAACACAACACTGTTTTAGCCCCCTTCAAGTCTTGCACGTGATTTGATCCAATGTCCTCATGCTAGTCCTATGAGTTTCTCGGAAAGCTGTGAACTCCGGGTTTATATCCTCTCTTTCTAAGAAATCCTGAAAATATTTAAAGGGGGCTGGCTTTCCCAGCCATCCAACCGACCCTCTTTTATTGTTTTTGTTGTTGGACTAGCCCAGAGACACAGGGAAAACTAGGCCAGTCCAGGTAGGCAACAGCTGGTCACTTCAGCAACTTCAACTTTTTCCCTCAAATGCCTCAGTCGTCAAAACCAGAGAGTGGCTTGTCATATATGTACACACATGATTTTTTCTATTATTTCTGTTTCTATTTATAGACACATATGTTTATACATGTTTATTTTACTCATGTATCTACATACGCTTACTCATATACTGCACCAATTTCACATTTATTTTCCCTGTTTTTCTTTGACATATTTCAGCACACTTTTCCTGTTTTTTTTTTTTTTTTTGTTTTTTTTTAACATACTTTAATAGTATTTATGAATATGTAAATGTGCCCATTTAGACAAATAAATGTGTGTGTATATATATATGTATATATTCTTCTACTTCTTACTACTTATATTGCTTGGCCACTTTGCTGTTTTTCTTCATTGTCTATTATTATTATTATAATTATTATTATTATTATTATTTCTCTCTTTACATTCTGTTTTGATGTTTACATCCTATTTTCCTTTTCATTGCTAATTCCTATTATCATTGCGGCTGAAACCACATTATTGTCCCCACAGAGCTCAATAAAGTTTCATCTTATTTCATGTAAAGTTTCAGCTCTGTTGAGCATTAGGTAGCATGTTCAGCTGTAGTGTCTCCTACTCTTTTGAGTCCTGGCTTATTCACTCATTGAATGTTTTCATATTGTTATGCAGTAATTTCTCTGAAACCAAGAATTTTTCACCGTGGAATTCTGTTGATCCCTGTGGGCGGTTTAGGTGGTTGCAGCAGCAAAAGTAATAGGATACAGCTGTAAATCCAATTAAGAGAATAAGCACACAAGTACAAAAATAAAGAAAAAAAGAAACAAGAAATGAGAGAAAATTAAATCAGTGTGTCAAACTACAAACAGAATACAGGTTTCAAGGTTCCAATGAGATTGCTCAGATTACAGATGACTGAAAAAACAAATTATTAATAATGATACAACTCACAACAGCCTAAATATTGTATTTCTACTATACTGATAATATAGACATAATTATCATATTCCCCCAATATAGACATAACCATATAGCATAATCCAATATTGATTTTATATATATATATATATATATATATATATATATATATATTTCTCTAGATAGATGTATGAAATCTATGAAATTTCTACAATTAAAGGTCAGAATTTTTATTTTTGCAAGGATAAATCACTGGGCTGATTTTGATGGAACCTGAAAGCCATTTTGGCTTAGAACAAAACATTATGCTGCACAGCCTGATGGTGCTATAATTTAAGGTCAAAATGTCAAACTTTGAAAGGTTGTAAGCTGCGTCAACTGTGGCCAAGAACATATTCAGTTGTGAATAAGAGGTGGAAATGTATTGTGGTTGAGGTGATTTTTAGGCTGATATCAGTCTTCATGAGGTAAATTCAGTAGTTATAGCATAGTTGGCAGTGTCAAACTCTTCCAGTGATTTATTAGGGGTCCAAGCAATGAACATGCAGGAACCCTATTATATTTGTTATTTTTTTCTTCTTCTGCCATAAAACTATCTCAAAACTATCGAAAAAATTATACCAATTGACCAAAAGATTTTTTTTTTTTTTTACTATTTTTAATTAGTATAACAAAATTACATTTTGGCCGATAACTTTTGAACCGTAAGTCTCAGAGACAAATTTCAAAAAACATTTTTTTTCCTAGATTCTGTGGGTCCGGCTGAATCAGTCCTATAAGCCACGCCCATTTGCGGCGATATAGATTTTCTGCCATTTTGAATTTTGTCCAAAAGAGTTTTTTTCGCTACTCCTACTATTTTTAAGCAGTCCTCACCAAATTTGGTACAGACTATTGCTGGACCAAGCCGGGAAAAAGCACTTTTTCGGAGATTTGATATTTCATACACTTTTTCTAAAATAAGCCATCAAAATACTGTGGGTGGGGCTTAATTTACAAAAAGTGTCATAGTTCCTGAACCCTTTGTTCTATCTACTCTACTGATGTGGAAAGTGATTCCAGCCTCCCTGGTCTCTTGGGTCCTTTTAGTAAACCAAACAGGTGCTGCACAGCCGACAATCATAGTTGCTGTCCATAGGTGCCAATTGTAAACAATACCCAGGTAATATGGCAGACGGTTAGCCCATGAATATGACGTAATGTCACATCTGCAGTTCTATATCTATGGTGTTTCAGTACTGTGTAACAAACATACATACATTGCATAACTACACAGCTTGAAAGCTGCAGTAAGGTTTATTTTGTCACTTTGACAGAGCTAGGCTAATGACTCCAAGACCTGGTCTTGGAGTAGGTCTTTATAGGTCTTCATAAGTCTTTATGCTAAGCTAATATGAAATGCTAACCATAGGTACCGAACAAGTGGATGTACAGAGGTGAAAATGATATCGAACATCTTGTCTCACTCCGGGCAGGTCAGAAAAAGGGCAAAACAGTGGAGTATTCCTTTAAGTAACTAGTTACATTGCTCTTCTTGCTTTTTCTTGTAATTGTAGCTTTTTAAATCAGAACTTTTACTTCAATAAGTTTTGAATTAAGAATTGCTCTTTGCTGCATTTGAAATCATTACAGAGCACAGATTCTGTAATTTTCATGGCATCAGAAAAAGCTTACTTCTTACCCCCTTTTTTTAAATTTTATTTTTATTTTTTTACCACTCTATCACTTATGGTAATGTTTTATCAATGATTTATTATTCAGAGCTGACTTGAGTCACGTACAGAAAGGCATCTGCTCTGTGTGTGTTCGTGCTGGGAGGACAGTCACTTGGCCAATAAACGACAGTGGCAGTCAGACAGTGGGACTCACATGATGCACAAGGAAACAAATTCATGCTTAACAGAAAGGACATGTGCACATCCATGTGGGCTGGCTGGTAATGTCAGCAGCTGCCTGCAGGAAATTCCTTATATGGATTCACAATGATCAGATGTGTGTTTATTACGCGTTTGTGTGTGTGTACGAGGGTTCAACTGATAAGGGGTTTTGACCGGTGATGGAGATGCTGATAGTTTGCTTTGAAGCTGCTGCTGCTGATATTGTGATGCCGATATTCATGCTAAATTGTAAATCATATGACATTTTCATAGTAAAAATGTCAAGTATTCAGTGTTTCCTCCACAGGCTGCTGAAAATCCACCAAAACCCTGGTTAACAATAAAAACAGTATACAGTTCAGTTACACAATAAATATGTACCCAAACAAAAAGCATAGGTGGACAACACTGACTGGCCCAGATCTGATGTTCAGCAAAATGGATTTGTATCACGAGTGCATGTACGCATTTATTAACCCACTTAGATACTGCTGTAAACATAAAAAGATGGCAAAACTATATTGATTTGTCACAGCAATCAGGCAGGCACTAAGCTGACATTTTACCTGCTGACGTACAGCAGAGGATCTGGACCGCCTGCTAATTTGAGCATTTGGGCCCTGCAGATAAAATAAGTGAACTCATTTGTCCAGGTTTTCCCCTTCAGTGCATGGAATATAATGTCTGCTATTGAACATAAAGCCAAAGCAGCTTTCAAAAAAAAAAAGTTATCATCAACAGTACTTATGTTATGTATGTTATGTTATGTTTTTTCAGTAATTACAGATGTATTGTTGTATCACTTTGAGAGGAAAATAGTCATTATGTGTATATATTATGTATATATATGTATATCAAATGTACATATATATTAAATAATATATTATCTAAATAAGGCAGGTTCAGAGTCGCTGAGGTTTATTTTTTCTCTTTTACGAAGCTAAGCTAATGACACCTGTATACTTCTTCTAAGTCTTTATGCTAAGTTAACACAAAATGCTACCCATAGGAACCAAAGCAGTGGATGTACAGAGATGAAAATGGCATCAAACATCTTGTCTCACCCTTGGTAAGTCGGAAAAAGGTTATTCCTTTAAATTTGATCATGTTATGTCTAAATTTGCCAATCCCCTCAGCAAGCCTGGCCAGTTTAGATGCAGCTAACCATACAACCTCCTGTAAGTTCTCATTTTCTGATCCATGCCTTTAAGGAAGGCATGCAATGACTTTGTGATAATTGCATGTATCAGGCCAAATCAATCACATACTTTCTTTTCCTGTATATTTGTGCAATTGTGTGTTTTTTTATTATTTGTGTGCCTGAACACCGCAACAACATCATTAGCATTTTCTCCAGTTTAAGTTACCACTTGTAATGTTACATCAGCCTGTTGTTGAGGTCTGCTTAAATATGTGCCTTCCTCTAAATCATACTCCAAAACTATAACATGTCAGCAGGATTTATGTTTTGGGTTGTTGTCCTTGCAATGGAATGGAAGTGCTATGCGTCAGACATAAAGGTAAGAGAGGTAAGTATTCAGTATTCAGTGTCTATATCTAGTCCTTGCTTTTGCAGCATATCCTAAAGCCCATAAAAATTCTTCAACTATCCAAATCTAAATATCAAAATCTCTTTCAGGGAAAATCCAAATATGTGATCAGTGCATTCCAAGAGTTATTTGTGATGAAATGTTGTAATTAGTTTTTTGCCACTCTCCCTCAACCTGCCTCATTCACTTCTACTCAAGTTAGTTGTTTGCAGTGTTTCCCAAAATGCCTTTCAACAAACCCCAGAGAGGGAGTATGACCTCATTGCTTTCGCTCAAAGCTGTGGACAAACATAGCTTCCTAGCCAGCTAATTGTGAACATTGGGGCATGTCTATGATCACAACCACATCCCCTATCAAAACTCAACACGTCTCGTAGCATTGCATTCTGGGATATTGAGACTGCTGTCGTTGGGGGAATGGGTCTCTTTGCCTCTTCTGCGATAGATGATTATCGAATGTCAGTTTAAAATGACTGCTTTAAAGGAATACTCCAATGTTTTGGGCAAACCCACCTACCATCCCTACCATCTAACTCTCCTAAAACGACTCGTTTTTTTCAGAGTTGCTGCACAGTTTGAAGTTGTGACAAAGCTAGACTAATGACTCCTGTAGACCTCAAGTCTTCATGCTAAGCTAACACGAAATGCTACCCACTCGACCAATGGACATACAGAGATGAAAATGGTATTGAACATCTTATCTCAGTCTGGATAAATTGGAAAAAGGGTATTTTGCCCAAAATGTTGGAGTATTCCTTTTAAAACAAAGCCCTTGCTCTTTGATTCTGAGGGAGTGACATCAAAATACGCATGCTGTTTTCAGAGATCCTTTAAATGCAGTTATTCAAGATATTGCACACAGTTGCATGTCTACTCTTAGATTTATACAGAACAGAACTATTCACATCTTATCTGCTCTACTGAACATAATTCGACTTCAGAGCAGGGTTGCACCATGTGTTCTTAAGACAAGACTTACTGTAATTAGTAAAACGTCTCTCCATAAAATAATGTGTAGTCTCATAACATTACATCTACTTAAATTAATCCAGTCAGCGTCCTTCAAATTTGTAAACGTGAACCATTGAATAGGCCCACATCAGTAGCCTATTGCTAAAGCAGTTATTTTCAAATGTAATTGATAGTTACTATTGGATAGTGTATATTTGTATTCATTTATATTGCATTGTTCTATTATTATTATTAGTAGTAGTAGTAGTAGTCCATTATTCTTGTGGTTACGTACGGTAGAATGTTGCACATATTTTAAAAAGTATTTTTTATTTTTCTTATTTCTATATGTACTGATATGTATTATAGCATAATGCACATATTCTTCATATTTACATATTTCTTATTTGTTCATCTATTTGTACAATAATGTACATATTTTTACATATTCCTTAGTATATTTCTTCCTTTTTTCTATTTTCTATAATTTGTTCGACAATGGGAGCAAGTGCAACTGACCCAATTCCCCATCAAGGTTCAGTATTCTGATTCTGATTCTGGTTAATATTAATAACACATTCATGTATGTCCAGCATATCCTCAGTATTTTCACACTCTGCATCAAAGTTAGCTGAAATTTTGATCAATAGTTAGTTTTGATCCAAGGTGATTGTCTATGAGAACATTTAACTTTTGTTTTGAATTGTCACGCATTTGTATATTGATTGCTGTACAGCTTTTAAATTCAGTAATCCCTTTTTAAACAGAGACAGACATAAGTATCAACATCATCATACAAACCCAAATGATGATAAGCTCATGGATCAAATCAAACCAGTCTGTCACTGTAATCACTATTTCTGGTCAAGGCCTTGCATTTAGCTATATGTTATGGAACATATCTTAAGCAGAGCTGGTGCAATTGGCCCTATAGGTCCTCTAACAGTTTATATCTTTTTCAGCCCATTTTTAGTTTCACAGCTTTCATGATGAATCAGAAATATGTTGGTTTTGACAACTTCATTTTTTCCCCAATTGGTCCTAAATTCAATTTCAGGCAACATTAAAAAAAAATCCTTAAAAATGTGCAGGTTTCCTGCACATTTCACAGGTTTTCTCCTTTAGGGTATGGAGATTTGTTTATGTTTTTTGAGAATTGCATCACAACCGAAACAAAATATCCTGATGTTGAAAATAATGACAAACAGAGACAGAGAGAGCTGCAGCAGCATACATGCAAATGAGCGCCTCTTTTGCCTCTAAAGCTTGTTTTCTGATCCCACGCCTGTGTGAGCCTGGCTTCCCAGAAGAGCATCTGCCTTCCTGGTAAAGCTCAGCGCTGCAGCAAGGTTACAGTGTGTCTCTGTTGCATATTCACACACACACACACACACACACACACACACACACACACACACACACACACACACTAATTTTAGCGCAAACACATACTACCAGAAGCACACTCGGTTGAGATCACATGTATATTAGATTAGATGAAACTTTATTGATCCCCGTGGGGAAATTGGATCATTGCACCAGCAAATAGTAAGAGGATACCGCAAAGAATACAGTGTAAATAAGAACAGAGAAAATGAAAGATACACAAATATATGCAAGGGGCAATTCTTGAACGTTTTGAGACAGAAAAAAGACAAAGTGAAATTTATGCATTACACTGCAAAAAAAAAAAAAAAAAAAATCTGAATAAATCATCTAGTTTCATATTCAGTGCCCAAATCTTGTTTTGCTTAAAACAAGTGAAAACATCTGCGAGTAGGAGAAAATAATCCCACTTGTTTCCAAAGCTAATGCCTTATTCTGCTTTGTTTCAACATATTTATATGCTTGTTGTCAGAATAATTCCTGAAACAGTTAAACTGCACCAGAGACAAATGGGATTATCCCACTGGCCTTTTTTAAGGAAAACTGAGATTTTAACACTGAATATGAGACTAAATGATTTGTAAGGATGGGGATTTTTTTTGTCAGTATATGAAAAAAGTGGAGAGTTGTCAATATCTTAAAGTCATACCAAAAAAATCAAATCAGTTGTTAGAAAATAATTTATTGAAAAAAAGAAAAGAAAAGAAAAATGTTGGGTGTCTTGTCACACTGCTGCAGGAGGCCAGAAGTGGAGAAGGGAATTTCTTCGTTCTTACCTACTGACTGCCTGGTGCCCAGAATGCAACAACACATGGAAACAGGTTTCCCAGAAGCCTGATTAGGTGGAATTGGCAACCGGCCAGCAGGCCGCGCTTTGTTGAACACGCAAGACACACAACTCATCTGTTTCCTTTGCTCAGTCCCGGTCCCCATTGACACTCATCAGAAGGAGGGAGGGCAAAAAGATGGATAAGCGGAAGAATGAGAGAGAGTTGTTGGACATCAGAGATTGGTTGTCAATCCCAATCACATTCTGACTAAATCTGACCATTGTCAAGATTCATATGATAATAATAACCTAAGTTCATATTTTCAAAAACACAGTTGCAAAGCACAGACTGCATTAACAGCAAAAGCAGTGAAACAAGGATAAAAAAAATGTGAACGCAAGGCATTAGATGACTGTTCTTACCAAGTCATCAATATAATCAATCATGAAATCGAAAAGAGTGTCCCATCACCAGTATAGGTTCACCCTGTTTGCTCAAAAGAAATTAAAATGGTCTATTTTACTGTACATTTCAACAAAAAATGTTTTTTGTGTTTAATGTAAATATTTTTAAATGTTTTCTGAGAAATATTTTACATATACATACAGAAATACAGAGATACAGAAATAAGCAGGAAACAAATATTGCAGCCATATGCAGAGGAAAAGGCAGAAATTCAAATGCATGCTGCTCAGATTATCGATAACAAGGGAGACTCATCTCAACAACTCACCAATATTAAGTCTTTTGTCTCTCTCTTCCCCTTGGTATCCTTTGGTCTAAAGCATCACAGAGCAGCCAGGCTGGTAAACACGAGTGCACTGTGTGTAGTTCACTGACGTCACCCTACAGGATTTCCTGGTATTGAGGTACTCAAAATTCAGTTGCCTCTCGGTGCCATTTGGAGCTGCCAATGTGAAAAGCTGTTAAGCACAGCTTCAAAGAAAACATGAAGTTTGCTACATCCAAATATTCCTCAAGGTTCCCTCTTTCTCTTCTTTCTCCTCACAGAAGGCATTTCAGACAATGTCTTTTTCTTTAGCTTTGCACTCGCTCCTCATTTCTCTGTAAGAGTGAATGACTGTGTGAGAGATAAAGACACAGAGAGAGAGAGAGAAGCAGGACATGCACTGATCTGGATAAATGCACTCCTTCATGTACATCCTTTGAGTCAAATGAAAGCAGATAATAGCAGTAATTTCATGACTTGTGGTCATACCAGAAGCAAGGAGATCTGAAAACTACAAACAAAGAAAATTCTGGAAAAAGAGGGGGACTCAAAGAGGCACAATTCCAGGGAAACTGTTTTTCAGAAGTGGGAAAACTAGAAGTAGTCCAGCCAGGCACAGGTCTATTTATCTAATGCATAGAGGCTGGAACCACAATGATGGATGTTCTTTTTGACAAGATGGCAGACTCGAGGATACTTTAAAATCCAAAGCAGTGTGTTCAAATGAAGTGGCTGATGACTCTCCACATTGCTGGACCTTCCTGAGAACTGATGATCTGTCCAGGGAATAGTGCAGTGGTATAACGCTGTAATCCAGTTAGGATTCATGTAGTAGGCTACATATTATGTCCTGTCTAAGAAGGGCTCTGAGCGGTGCATACCTTACTATTCCTGCCATAATGCCTTAACTGTGTTTACTGCCACCTTGTTAAAGAAAAGGAATTTTGTACACTGGATCAGATGTACCTTTTAACTCTCTAGGAGCTTTAAAAAAAAGACGGGTGTGTTTTTAGAATGGGGTCTAAAGGTGGATTTCAGGTTTAGTCGTATGCTTGTCTCCTCTCTTAAAAATGGCATTAAGATGTGTTAAACATTAAAGGAAGACTGCAGTGTTTTAGACAAAATGCCCTTTTTCCGACCTACCCAGACTGAAACAAGATATTTGATACCATTTTCACCTCTGTACATCCACTGATTCAATTCCTATGAGTAGCTTTTCGTGTTAGCTGAGCATAAAGAGTTGAGGTCTATAGGAGTCATTAGACTAACTCCGTCCAATTCCAAGACGTGTATTTCAAATACACAATACACTGTGTAAATAAAACAGCTTTGGAGTTGCTGTAAGGTTTATTTTTTCACTTTTAGGGAGCTAGGCTAATGGCTCCTAGAGACCTCAAGTCTTTATGCTAAGCTAACATGAAATGCAACCCATAGGAACCGAACTATTGTACACACAGGTGAAAATGGTATCAAACATCTTGTCTCAGTCTGGGTAAATAAAAGAAAAAAAGATATTTTGTCCAAAACATTGGGATATTCCTTTAAGATAGGCTTGTGTGCTAGAGTTCTGTGATAATGCCATCAAGACAGAAGCCCTTATCACAGCATGATACCATAAACACCTTACCACCACCATAACAACTAGGATGAAGGTGATAGACAATATGTGAACTAGATATGATATTAGGCAATGTAGATAGACAACATTGCATGGGTGTGGGTCTGCCTTAAAGGTTGAAGGAGGATCACGGCCTGTTGTAAATCATTTTATTGCACGGCTTTTCTACAGTGACAGCTATACAAATGTTTTCTTGGAAACTCATACAGGGAGTTAATGAATATCTTGGAAAACGGACAGACTGGACAGATAGAGACTCCTCATCGATCTTTCCACAAAGGGGGAGTCCTGGAATGTGAACATTGTGGTTACCGTGGAAACTGCATCCCCTTTGTCACAGCACAGCTGGACAGAGGGCAGATTAAAGTGGAAAGAAGTATCCAGACAGTGTTGTAATTAAAGTGCTACTACATAATGCCTCTCGCACCCAAGGAATTTCCACCTTAAGATTGCTTATGGCATAGTATGCACAATACATATCATGTCTTACCAATTTCCATGATTTAATCCATACTGTGGCAGTATGAAAATCATTGATACTGTATCAGTGAACTCCTAGATATTCAGTGAAAATTTGCACTTAGCGAGTAGTAACTATGATGTCTAACTGACAAGTCAGGTTCTTTGATTCATTTCATTGTGTGTCAGATTTGTATTCTTATTGTACAAGACTGCCATCTTGTGTCTAAAAATAAACCTACAAGGAACACAATGTACAGGCTAGTAAGAAAGTGATGAGAAAACATATGAACGCACACTCAATCATATGTGTGTGTGTGTGTGTGTGTGTGTGCACAGTATATTTATCAATTATTTTGAATCATTTTGACAGACCCATAACTTATTCTTCATAAATTCAGTAATTGTTCTGGACATTAATCTGCTGATCTGGTGCGCATACATTTTTCATCTTGCAAGTTTAGATTAGGGTCTGCCAGTTTAGATGTCTTTCTCTGTTCTTCCTTCTCTTCGCCTGGTTGGTAGACACCCTTTGTCTCTGTTTTGTGTTACTAACCTGTTCTCCTCTGTCTGTGTGAGTATGTGCGTCTCCAGCTTTTAGTTTGGAGGCCGGACTCTGCTTCCTGCTTCCTGCCCTGCCATCCCCAGTCCTGCTCCCTCTGCATGGCCATGCGTCTCCTGCACCTTCCTAGCCATTAGTCATTAACATGCCTCTCTTAGCCCTTCCTTTTTTGGCTGCCTCCCTAATGTTTGCTTCTTCCTCCCTATCTTTTGTATGTCTGAGAGTGAGTGAGTCTGTCTACCTCCCAGGTATACTGCCCCCACCCCACCATCATCACTCATCTCCTCCACCTCCATCCCACCTCCAACCCCTCATCCTGGTTGCTGCTGCAGCGTCGAGACTGTTCATCGTCTCTGTCTCCATCTGTCGAGGCCCGCTGCTGCTCCTTCTGTTCCCTACTTGTCTGCTTATCTGCTTACACTTCTACTATGTTCAATTTTGTTGTTATTTGATCTTTTGTATAATCGCCCACTTGGTCGGCACCTGTTGCACTCCTGGCTGGCCAGGAAGGGGCCCCCTCTCTCTGTGGTCCTTCCCAAGATTTCTTCCCTTTTTCACTTACTGTGTTTTTTTGGGGAAGTTTTTTCTCGCCCGATATGAGGGTTAAATCAGGGGGTGTTGTCCTATTTTGTTTCAAGTAAACTGTGGGCCTGTAAAGCCCTTTGAAACTGTGAACAGTGATTTTGGGCTCTAAATAAATACGAACTTGAACTTTGCAAGTTGCTAATGAGTAACTGAATGCACCAGAAAGTCAAATCTATTTACCTTGACAACGGTGTACATTTAAAATTCATAAATCAGCAGGTTTCAAGTTGAAGCATGAACAAGTAGGAATGTTGATGTGACTGTTGTTTATGTTGTCTACAGTTTTGGGAGTAGGTAATTTAATTTCCCAGGTGACTACAATGCAGCAGCCGGGTGTTCCCTTATTATTGGTGATTTTACCATTCACATCTACTGTCCCACCCCTTTTACTACCGATTTTACTGAACTTTTTGAATCTTTTAGTCTTGTTCAATCTGTCAGAGGTCCTACTCACAATAATGATGATAATCTTTACCTAATGCTATCATATGGTCTTTCTCCCCATAAAGCTTTTCAAACCCTACCTCACCCTCCTCTGCTCAAGCCCTATACTAGCATTTTCATCTTTTCACTTCTACTTCAGCACATTGTTCTCATCAGGCCTTCTTCTTCTTACTTCTTCTGTGCTTCTGAACTGCCTCCACACTCTTTGATGATCTAGTCTCTGATTTTAAGAAATCTTGTATCAGCATCCTTGATTCTACTGCACTTTAAAGGAAAAAAACATGAAACCTAATCCCCTGCCCTGGATCAGTGATCATACATTCAAAAGATAAGATTCAAAATATAAGAGAGCAGAGCAGAAATGGAAAACAGATCAACTTTAGGTTTCACTTAACATCCTTGCATCCAGTTAAAGATGCAAGGAAATCTTTCTTTTTTTTCCAGACCACCATCACAAACTGAGGATTCCATTTCAGGCCATTAATTTACTGATTATTCCTCCATCCTGTCAATCAATAGAAGCTTCCACATAAAAGGTGTGAAGAGAGAGACAAACTAGAGGGAATTAGGCTTAAGATTTCCCTATAGAGGCCTCTGTATTTGTCCCTCTCCCCCTGCTCTATTAACCCATTTTGAACAAATCACTCTTAAAAGTTACCATATCTCACATGAATTCTGCTCCATGCCCACTAGATGTCATCCCTATCATATTTCCAAAACACATATTGCAGACAATTGGCTACAATATACAATCCATTGTGAGTTGCTTTGACTGCTGGCTCCCTCCCCTCAGTTTAAGCCTACCCTAGATCCTCTTGAATTTGACAATTTTAGACCAATTTGTAAACTACTGTTTTCGTCCCAAATTGTAGAAAAGACTGTTTTTTTTCATAAAAACTTTTGTTCATGAATGACAGTAACATTTTTGCACCAGTCGGGCTTCCATGCCCTCAGTAGCACCGATACATAGGACATTAAGCATCAGGCATGCAGGGACACAACTCTGGACTGGTTTTGCTCCTATCTCACTGAAAGAAGTCTCTTTGTTGTAATTGGTGATGTGTCTTCCTCCTTATCCCATCTCTAGTTTGGTGTTCCCCAGGGATCTATTTTGGGTCTGTCATTGGTTTCCATTTACATGCTTCTGCTTGACCATATCATTTGTAACCACAATATCATTGCTACACTGATGATTCACAGCTTTATGTCCCACCTGGCTGTGCAGGAAACTTGGGTTATGTCTTGCCTCTCTTAAATGAAGTTCAAGATGTTTCAAAATTTCCTCTAGCCACATGAATCTAAATCTGAGATTATCTTACTTGGTCCTCCAAATTGTGCAAGCTTCTTTCAGTCCGATCTTAGCATACTGGCTATGAATGTTAAGGTTGCTGCCTGCATTCTGGGCATTATCTTTGATTCTAAAATCCTTAAAAGCACTTTGTGGGCAGGCTCCTAGTTATATTTCAGATCTTTTTTTTCCCAGTGAGTCTGAGTGCAGCTTTAGATCCTCAGATCCTTAGATCTTGCTAACTAGCCATATTTATAATGTAAGTAAATGAGGCCACACATAATTTAGTTCCAAAAACACTCAAAATGGCTCAGCTAATAAGCAACTATTATGCAACAGAAGTCTATCATGGTGAATCTGAGCCACTATTTCATAATTTTGATGTCACAATATCAATAAACCTCTTACTATTTGCTAACGCTATGTTCTTTGTATAAGTTCCTAAGTTCCACAGCAATGTCTTCTTCTTCTTCTTCTTCTTCTTCTTCTTCTTCTTCAAATTTATTGTACAAAAAAGTGGCTAGAAGAAGATTGAGTAGTCAAAAAACAGAGGAGAGAAAATTCTCATAATCTTTATACAAAAAGATATAACTTGTTACGTTAATCCCCAATATTTTGTGCACTGAGATACAATGATACACGATAAGTAATAAAGAACACAAGACATAAAATCATAAAATCAATCAATAAATCAATCAGTCAGTCAATCAATCAATCAATCAATCAATAGCAATCATTGGTTTTTGAAAATATTTAAGATTTGTTTGGTTTTTCATGTGTATAATATACTATTTTTCACGTGCTTTATTTTTTGGCCATAATAAGTAGAGTAGAGTAGAGAGAGAGAGAACTTTATTTATCCCCACAGGAAAATTCTTTTGTTACAGCAGTTCACATAGCCTACATGACAAAAAAACAAAACAAAAAAAAAAAAAACATAACTTAGAAAAAACACAGTGGTGTGTTGGCTATATATACAAACAAACTCCCTATATTAAATAAGAATAAGAATATGATTGAAATGGAATATAATAGTATAAGGATAAAAAAATAAAAATATTGTGCATATTGTGCATGGGTGGCATTGGGGTCCCCCCGGAAGAGCTGGAGGAAGTGTCCCGGGAGAGGGAAGTTTGGGTGTCCCTGCTCAGACTGCTGCCCCCACGACCCGGCCCCGGATAAGCGGGAGAAAATGGATGGATGGATGGATGTGAAGTTCAAGTATTACAGTATATGTAAACAAATTGCTGTGCTAAAGGATAGGTAGCATAAGCAAAAGTAGCATGAACATAGAAAGGAATAAAAATGGAAAGCTTGGCATAACAACAACAACAACAACAACAACAACAACGACAATAATAATAATAATAATAATAATAATAATAATAAATGTGTGTGTGTATATAGATATATATTATATATAGATAGATAGATATAATAGTAAAAATAATAATAGTAGTATATACTATCATAATAATATGGCATACATGATATACAGTATGTGCTATGATATATACTGTATGATATAAAATATGATATACTATATAATACAGTATATGGTATATAGTATGTGCGAAACAATATAAATAATAATAATAATAATAACAATAACAATAACAACAATAATAATAATAATAACAACTAATAATAATAATATAATCATAATAATAATACAGATAATACTAAGCTGTGAGAGTGCCATGATATTGCTTTTGTGCTAAGCCTTGGTGTTGCTCTTCCAGTCCAGTCTGTTGTCAACGTGTACACCCAGGTATTTGTATCCCTCCACCATCTCCACTTCTTACCCATGATGGAAACAGTGTTTTGTGTGGTCTTGGTCCTCCTAAAATCCACAACCATCTCCTTTGTCTTAGTCACATTTAACAGGAGGTGGTTGTTCCCATACCATGCCACAAAGCGGTCCACAAGATCCCTGTACTCAGTCTCCTGTCTATCATTGACACACCCAACAAGTGCAGAGTCATCCGAAAATTTCTGCAGATGACAGGACTCCGAGTTGTACTGGAAGTCTGAGGTATACAGAGTGAAAAGAAAAGGTGAGAGTACAGTTCCCTGCAGTGCTGCTGTGCTGCTAACCACCTGCTCCGACTCATGTCCCCTCACCCGCACAAACTGTGGTCTGTCCGTCAGGTAGCCAGTGATCCAGGAGGTCATGGAGTCGTCTACCTGCATCTCTGTGAGCCTCTCACGCAGAAGTGTAGGCTGGATCGTGTTGAAAGCACTGGAGAAATCAAAGTCAAAACATGATCCTGCTCCCTGCTTTGTTCAGGTGAGAGTGGGCTCCCTGAAGCAGGTATATGACGGCGTCGTCATCAACTCCCACCTCAGGGTGGTAGGCGAATTGGGTCCAAAGAGGTGCTCACCTGAGGTCTGAGATGAGCCAATATTAGTCTCTCCAGGACTTTCATTATGTGGGATGTTAGGGCTACTGGTCTGTAGTCATTTGGGACAGATGGAGAAGACTTTTTTGGTATCAGAACACGGCAGGTTGTCTTCCACAGCAATGGAACCTTCATAATCAAGCTATTGTACATCTTTTCCCATTTTCAGTCATTTCTTGTTTCTTAAAATTCATTTAATGTCATTTTAAGTTAAATAATAATTAGAGAACTGAATATTTTTCACTGATCCATCTTCTTCTTCTTCTTCTTCTTCTTCTTCTTCTTCTTCTTCATCTTCCTCAAATTGTTCTAGTTCTCATAGCAACAGCAGTTTGCAGGTCATACCACAGGGAGGCAGACAGCACTAATAAATGGTTGTCACAACATTTTCCCTGCACACTGTTTAACAGGAGTAGTAATTGTTTTTTCCATAGGCCTGATAAAAAAAGAAGAAAATAAGACAACCCTGTCACGCTGTGGTGTATTCTTTAAACTAAGACATTGTTTCAGCAATGAATCAAAGTTTCAGACCAGATGTTCAGGTTGCTTGGATCCTACTGCTTTTGTCTCTTGGCCTGACACACAATGAACGGCTGGCTTGATTTATTCCTGATTCCAGCCCAGTCAAGTCTCATTTTGACTTTCTTCTGATCTGTAACTACATTACTATATTGGAGTCTTTATAGGCTGGATGAAATGTCCGTTAAAGAGTAAAGAGATATGGCGAGGGACATGGATTTAATCATGACAAGAATGTGATTGTGCAGTTTGGTCAGAATTGGCCTAAGGCTGAAAATATACTGATCAGCTCTAATTAAATGAATTGCTGTCATTCCTCTTGGTGAAAGCAGGACTGATGTATTGGTTTATGAATAGGCTACATCACATCAATGATGACCTTTTGTTGAATATTTACGTCAGCCAGTCATTGATATGATGGAGGTTCCTCTCTCATCACAGCTACAGAAAAACATTTAACCTACAGTTAAATTTCATTTGGTGAGCATTTTTTGTAATTTAAATCTTTCAGAATGTTTTTGATAGATTAATTATTAATTAAAAGCTAGTATCCCTCTCTCTCTCTGTGTGTGTGTGTGTGTGTGTGTGTGTGTGTGTGTGTGTGCGCGCGAAGAATTTCAGTAGTCTGGGTTTCAAAGGACAGTTTGCTTCAGGATGGCCTAAATACTGTTTCATTGGGTTTTCACAAGATTAAAATTCTGGGGGAAGCACTCATTTTGATATTTTCTTGGCATGAAATTTCCAAAATTCAAGAAAGCCTATTGAACACTGAAACAAAACAAAAAAGAATAAATAAATAGACATTAGATACAAATTAAATAGATTAAATAAATAATAAATAAATAAATACAACTAAAATAAAAATCAAGTCGGTTTAACCCTAATTGATGAATGCTGTTTCTTTCCTTAGGAGGTGCTGGGCCGATGTAAACGCATGTAATATTTTATTGATTTTGTCCTGCACCAAAGGCCCGCATCCCTCCCCCTGCTCCTCTCCCGCCTCCTGCACAGAGTTAACGGTGATTCCCTGTGAGCACTGTAATGATGAGGACCTCCAGCCTCCGGAGAGAAGGGCGGGGCGACCAGCAACCTCAGTCCGTCTGACCGCTGACCAGCCTCATCTCCGGCGCACCATGGCTGTCCGACAGCCCGCTCAAAACTGTGTCTTGCTTCAGCCCCGCTTTGCCCTAGGGATGCGTACAGCCCTGCATTAGAAGTAACTTGAACGCTGTAGCTGCTCCTTCTGCTGTTGGTGTGTGTGTGTGTATGTGTGTGTGTGTGTGTGTTTGTGTGTCTGTGTGTCTGGAGTGTGTGGAGGCGCTGGGAGCATCGCGCTGTGGCGCTCCGATGCTGCTGCAGAAAAATCGCCATTGTTTGGATGCGCAGCATACTGGCCAAGGCTGAGGGAATAAAAAGACTTTTGTCTCCCCTGATTTGTCTGAATGCTACCATGGTGCCAACGGCCCTCCTCGCGATTTATCTCCAGTGTTTAATTCAGGTAAGGAGGCGATTTATTGAATAAATATTGTATCTGTACCGCTCCGCCTGTCTGGGATGTCATGTGAAGCATGACGGTTTATGGCTTTTGTGAGAACAGGGTTAGTAGTGAACTGCCTAGTTGGATTTATTTACACAAAGACAGGGAAGTTATTCAAGCCTAAGCAGTGCATCGTTTATATTTCCAGTTTGGTGATGCTGAAGTTATGAGATTACACATTGTGGCACATCAAGTCGGCTTCTGTAGCAGCCCGTTTGTCCGGGAGAAACTGGGTCAGTCGGCTGCTCAGTGACTCGCTACCATGTCACCATCAGTGTGGATCTGGGCCTGCATCCACACTATGAAACATCATTACTGCCACGGACAAAAAAACCCCTCTAGAGTGGAAACATATCTTAATCCAAATACAGTGAGTCTAACCTGCCTGGAGATCAGATGCCTTCACATCCACACCAATACGGCCTACTAATGCCGATTTAGTTGCTGCAATGTATTGTGGTTGAGTTTCTGCATGCACCAGTGCATAATAAAATTCACCAGTGCTTGCCTGCCCAAATTCCTTGAACTCAAGCTGATGGTATAGCAAGCACCAGGATCTCTGAAAGCAATATTCTGTCATGCATCACTTCGTGAATCCAGCATCTACATTACACTTTTAGGCTAGAGCCAGACATTTTCTCCTTTATCTCACTCTCCTCTGAATGGATGATGTCAAATGTTTTCACGTTAGTAACTCCATATAGACCATGGGGTTAGACTTAGTCCATTATTGGAGGTTTTTTTGTTTTCTTTTTTTTTTTTTTTTGTTTTAATGTTTAACCTTTTTTTCCCACGTTACCACAAGCAGCATCAGGACAATGTATGTTAAGTATTGAATAGTAGCGCTGTCTATATTGTGCGTGGGAAGCTTACTGCCTGAAATATAGGACTGCAACAGTCATTGTTACATTCTTTAACTGGTATAATTTTCTGTGAATGAAATGACAGTGGGATTAACCTGTTCCTCTTTTTTGCTGGAGACCCCCTGGAATTCCCATGAGGACTCTTGGATCTGTTTGAGGTTTAAAATAGCCTTGAGATAGCTGACTGCCCCTTTACACCTTAACATAATATGGCTTGAGTAGCCCTAGGGTTTATTGATCGAGCTAAGCTTGTTGATTGATCAGAACTGAAACATTGAAAGGTGTGCTAATGCTGTTTATATTTGCATCATTGCCTGCTCAAAAACTCCATCACAGTCCTAACAAAGGCATAAATCCTGGTTTTAGGAATTTGTATATTAGTTTCCCTCTTTAAAGAAATCATAAGTGCAAATATTGAAATTGTTGAAATGGTTTTGAAAGCCTTCATAGTCTTTCAACAGGGAGCGCACGGAAATGCAGCCACTATCTGACAGTGACAGTATTATGTGCAACATTATCTGATGGTGAGCATTTTCAATTTCCTGTTAATATCTGGCACTCCCATGCTGATGATGCATTTGAAAATATATGTGATTCTCCTGGCTTTTCATCCTACTCGAAAATAATAGGAGGGATAAGGAGTAGCACTGGAAATGATAAGGGGTGCAGTGGATCACAAAACTCATGGTTTGGACTGTATTACAGGTTTTCGTCACAGATCGGATCATTTTTTGGATCAGTACCTTTAATAAAAAAAGGAGACAAAAATCTTACGAACTTAGACCAGGTTTTCCTAGGTTTTGCTTGTTTTTCAGTGGCTTTATTTCTTGGCTTATGGCACAGCTACTATATGTCAAATGCTAGTAACAAATGTCTTTGACACATATCTTCCTGATGTAAAATGTTTTATTGTTTTTGTTTGTGTGTGTGTGTGTGTGTGTGTGTGTGTGAAACAAACAAAACTAACTAACACTTAGTTCAGTATCCGTGGTTCACACGTATGCTAGTCTTGCATAGCCATTATATCATTCTGCTTTTAAAACACTCTGGCTTATCTGTATTTCTTTAAACCAACCAATCACAGTTGTCTTGGGCCTTGCAAAATAGTGCCGGGGGGGAACTTGTTTCGGTGGAACATCTGCATGTGGGGAAGTGACCAAAAGAGTAGGCCAATGGCAGGTTTATACCCACAATCTACATCCTGTCAGAATACATGCTGAACTGTGATGGGGGGTGGGGGGTGATGCGTACAGATCATAGATCAACTACGCTCTGTTTCACCCCTATTAATGATAAATGATACGCACTTGGTGTTGTCTTCTTATTAAAAGTTAAAGGTGCTTAATGTACATTAGTATAACTATAAACACACCAGAACATGCTGCATTTTCTTTGTGAGACACCAGGTTGGATTTGGCAGGAAATCTGCTGGATTGCTTTATGGCACAAAGCAGGAAGAGGGTGAAGTTCTTCCACAACAAATAGAGCTATATCTTGAAGTTTCTGGCAGTGGCAGACGGTGGAAGAAGTGAAGGACTGATGGAGCAATAATTAAAGCAACAGGGTTAATGGGAAATGTGGTTTTAAATTTTTAGAAACGCTAACATTAACAATACTGGTAAGACATTGAGGCTATCGATCAGCTTGACTTCATTTGTTAACACTGATTAAGCCAAAGTATTACAATTGAGTTTATAACGATATGCTACAATGTTTTGGGCAAATTACCCTTTTCTGACTTACTCAGACTGAGACAAGATGTTCGATACCATTTTAACCTCTGTACATCCACTGGTTTGGTTTCTATGGGAACTCAGTGTAAGGGATTAAGAGAAATCGGTGTATTCTAGTTGAGTTTCTTCTGGAGAAACCCGATTTCCTGGCCACGTAAACCCGTTCCTTGATTTCTAATTGGCTCTTTACAAGTGCCCATATGCAAAAGAGCAGAGCAGATAAGGAAACTGTAAATACAATAAAGACAGACTGTAAAACGCATGAGAGAGTAAAAACTTTCTGTTCTACATGCTCGTTGAAGAATGCAAAATAATAATGCAAGAAAACAATTTTATGTCGGCGTTATCTCCGATGAAAACAGGTTTCCTGAATTTAGCGATGGTCCGGGAAACTCCTGTTTTCATCAGAGCTAACGCCGGCTGACTTGTATCCTCTGCCCTGTGAGGAGTGCTCAACATCTGGCTGCGAGTAGCTACAGCCGCCCGGTAAACTGCAGTGACAGGCTTGAGGAGCTCGCGGTGGGGTAGAAACCCTATTACTGAGGAGTGCATGTAAATGGGATTTTCAGTAATCAGCAAGCACAACCCGGTTTCTTTCAGTAATTGGGTTTCTTGTGTGCATGTAAATGTAGTCATAGTTAAATTCAGCAGATGAAGCAGATGAGGTATTAGAATGTTCAACCTGACGTGCAGTTCCTTTTGTAAAATTTTCGCTAAAGTTGTAAAATTGTCATGTAAAAATTCACCTTTTATCAGCCTGGGGACTACAAGCAAATGAAAACTAAAATGTGATTTCTCATTCAAATTATTTTTATTGTCATCATAGGGTCATCATGACCTCTACAGCAATGTTAGCTACAAAACTTTTGCTAACATATTGTAGCAGTGCTAGTAAAAGCTGTGGCTCTTTCAGTTCAAGCAGGATACAAGCCGGATATTTTCTCTTTGTCCGGACAATATCGTCACCCTACAAGAGCGGTGCTGGAATGGATTACTGTAGAAAATTAAGGCACTAAAACTTACAGTCATTGCCTTTTAGGAACTAAAATCTTAGTGGGTGATGGAGATAGAACTCAAGAAAAATAATAAATGAGAATTTTCAACATTAAGTGTGAAATTCAGAAGTGTGTTTCTCTAAACAGTGGAAGAGCCCTCTGTCCAGAAACCCTCTGGAGATCACCAAGCATGTTTGGAGTGGTTGGACCCCTGAAAATGTGAATGTTAGACCTTTTCCAAGACAACTGTGGTGTGGTCAGAACTTAATCTGAACCAGCTACTAAACAACCCCAAACCACCAGGGTTTACAAGTATAAGGAGACAAATGTTGTTGACGTCTGGTAGCCAGCAGCTCCTCATGCTTGGAAAGCCAAGCATAGCAAACTGAAGCAAGTTTCCTATCAGCACTCCCATAATCCCTGATACTGGTTTTGACATGGTGATTAGTGTGATAATGACCTTATTACCCACCCATGTGAGCTCATTAGCCAGTGCTATCAGCCTGCTTTAGGGTTAACTGTGTCTCCATATGGTAAATGAAAAACTCATCAAAGGCCACTAGGGGACTGACTCCTCCTACAATCCTTTTGAAACTCACTAAATATCTTGTAATGTGGTAATACACACAATATCCACACACTGTTTTGCAAGTTTGAATATAACTTGGCTCAAGATTTTTTTTTACTTTCAGGATTCAGATGATGATCCGTTAACAGCACAGATAGTACTGGTAGTACACTGAATATTATGCCATGAATATCTCATCAGTGGCTTCAGTGGCCAACCTGTACACGTTTTGTGTAGCAGGTTCGCAATTTGACATCTAAATACTGGTACGACCTAAACCTCTATGACCTCTAAACTACACAAAAAGCTGCGGACATGTGAGTTCTGTGAGAAATGTGCACGTGCAGTACTCATGTCTGTCACCACAATGCAGCAGCATAGTGAAGCAGTTGCAGCTAATCATTGTAGAGTAGTGGAGAATAACAAGTCTCCAGAACCTATAGTGTACACACACACACACACACACACACACACACACACAAGGTAGTGTGCGTGTGTGTGTATATTAGCCTTTATATATCCACTGCAGATAGAGTAGGCCTGTATATAAGGAGGAATGTTATTAAATACAGTTAAAACATGTAGCCAACAAATCTTTTGCAGCAACTTTTGCGACCACTATGGCAGATGAGAAAGACAAAGACAGGGAGGAACAGGGCAGCAGTTTATACATGGCTTATATACATGGTCTTCTGTTGATGGGTTTGAATATTTATGTTAAGAAGTGGAGTGCAAAATGTCTATATTTTCTTTATTAAAAGGTATTTAATCAAAAATATAGGTTTTATTGTTTTTTAGATCTATATATCCAATTTCCAGCCAGTGAATGGGGAGATTACTGTGTGCAAGGCAACGGAGTTGCAAAAGTCCGCAAAAAAAGCCGCACAGCACAAGTGGTACTCAAAAAATTTTGTCAAGGTTGGCAGGTCTGTAAAGGGTATTTGCTGAAGTTGAAAGCATGCTGCCTCATTGTTTCAGCAGTTCCAGTGTAGACAGAGTTAGGGTTTTGATAACACATGACAAAATAAGTTTTTTATCTGTCGGCACTGAAAGGAAACTCTCAGTTGTCCAACCCTGATTAGTTCTCACATGCTGGCTTTGAGGTTTTACTCCCAGACCTTAGCCTCCCTCTCTGGCCACTGTCCGCCAGTGCATAAAGTGGACAGTAACTGGTGCATTTTTTGTTAATGACCTTCATGGGCCCATTATCTTGCCTGGCAAATGCAGAATGGATAGAAGGTGTCCAAATGCCACAGTTAGCAACCATTGTCTGCTTTTTCTGTCCTTACGCGCCATTAGCTGTAATGTTCTTTGGCCTTGGATGAAATGAATGTTTCAACCAAATGTTGAAATGAGCTTTTGCTGGTGCATAAAGCTGTTTAATTACAGGATTTTTACCTTCAGGCAGAGAATATAGAGCTCTGTTTTAAAAGATAAGTGGTTCTATGTAGTTGAAGCTAGAAATAATACATTTCTACAAGGTTTAGACTTATATATTGGATCAATGTGTGTTTATTCATGTATTTATTTATTAAATTAAATATTGGCCAGTCCACCTCTGATAAGATGTACGATGCTCCCTCACCATAGCTATATAAACAGCCTGGGATACTTATAATGAAATTAAA
>OMLF01048174.1:0-35454 GCA_900302615.1 Holocentrus rufus | reverse complement strand
CATCACAGAATAACTCCTGGAATGCACTGAGCGTCACAACATGATGAGAGGATCAGAGGCTGGAATTTTCCTTTAAGAGACGTTTCCACCCACGGCGGCGCTCTTGTCACATCCCACAGCCTCGCTCCGTTTTCTCCGGGCCGCACAATCAGCTGTGAGCCCGGACACTTCACACACACCGGAGAGATGGAGCTATTTTCAGCCGGCGTCAGAGGGGAGCTCACTGGAAAATGTGTACTGTGTGTTACACTGCAAAAATATCTACCTCAACACGTCATTTACTCTCAATCCTCAGTGTTCAAATCTTGTTTTTCTTCCAACAAGGTCAAAAATCCACCAGTGGGATGAGATAATCCCACTTGTTTCCAATGCTGATCAACTTATTTCCAGAATTTTCTTGAATCAAGAGTAATTTTCTTGATCCTAGTGGGCTGATCTGCCTTATTCTGCCTTGTTTCAACAGATTTATGCTTGATCCCAGAAAAATTCCCCAAACAAGTGAAACTGCATTGGAAACAAGTGGGATTATCTCATCCCACTGACAGATTTTTGACTTTATTTGAAGAAAAACAAGATTTTGACTGTGGGACTAAATGACTTGTTAAAATGGAGATTTTTTTGCAGTGTACAGTAGATGTTGAGGGATATGCCAGTGTGTTTGTGTGTGTGTGTGTCTGTTCTTGTCCGTGCATGCATGTGTGTGTGTGTGGGTTTGTTTTATTATACTTGTGAGGATCAGCTTTTGACAAACTACCTGCTCTGTGAGGACATTTGTAGTTGTGAGGACAGGGCAGAAATCTCATTTTACTCCCATTTTGGTGCCACAGCGGTGATCTGTTTGCATGGATTGTGCACTTTAAACATTTGGAAGGTATTGATGAGGTCACCAGTGTGGGGGCTTCACCTCTGACGGACTTTTCCCATGATGCTCTCGTGAACTTTGGCTGAAATGTATTCGGCTGATATGACTCTGAAACTGAAAAGTCTTGGTGAACTGTTGCCAGATTTTTTTGTTATTGTTTTTTAGACTTATTCCTGCTCCATTGTCGGTTCCATATCTCAGCTGTTGTTGGTGAAAGTGTGTGTGCTAATTTGTGTGTGAAGCATTTCCTTGAAAGCTGTCGAACCCTCATTATATGATTTAAAAGGGGAGGGAAGTTTCATTTTTGCAGATGTGCGGTTTGGGCCTGTTACATGGACACTGAACAATCAAAATAAATAGCTGAGGAGTGAAGTCAGGTCGGCGAGTGCTAACACGCTCTGGGTAACATCTGACCAGCTACTCAGCAGACAGACCAGCAGATTGTTGCTGGGCCAAACCAAACCAGCCGTCCTGCACTACCTGCCCTCCTCTCATCAGCAGCTTGATGATCAGCAGGCAGGCATGCAATCAACTGGAGCAATGAGCTGCGACCAGGAGAAACAGAGTCGGTTACTATGACGCTGCCAAATGTACTATGCATGAGTGTGTATGAGTGTGTGTTCATGTTTTGGGAGAGTGAGTGTGATGATGATGATGCGTGCGATTGTGCACAAACACGCATCTTGGCACATCATGCATCGGTGTGTTTCCACCTGTGGGTGTGGCTGTGTGTTTAGAAGTTTGTCTGCGTGTGCAAATTTGCGTCTTCGTGTGTGTGTTGTATATGTTTGGCCGCATGTGTGTGTGTGTGTATAATTCTGTATTGGGCTCTGCAGCCAAATACGTTTGAGTCGCTGGCTTCTTGTGCCCTGCCAGGCGAGGGAACAAACACACAAACAGCTGGTCCCTCATGTCCTAATAAGAGAGCGGCTGACTGGCAGAACATCGCTTCCACCCCGGCACAGATTAGATTACACTGCTGCAAGTCCCCTGACTCAGCCTGCCACGGCCTCTTTGCCTGGTTACAACTACCACTATTACTACTACTACTACTACTACTAAGGCCCGATTGACATTAGAGCTAAATATGGCTATGGCTCCTCAGTTTAGTGCTTAATCTGGTCAAGTTCACGGTTTGACTCTTAAAGGAATACTCCAATATTTTGGGCAAAATCACCTTTTTCCGACTTAACCAGGCTGAGACAAGATGTGCGATACCGTTTTCACCTCTGTACATCCACTGGTTCAGCATTTTGTGCTAACTTAGCATAAAAACAGAAAGTCTATAGGAGTCATTAGCCTAGCTCTGCAAAAATGAAAAAATAAACCTTACAGCAACTCCAAAGATGTCTCATTTACACAATGTATCATGTGTATTTGAAATACACATCTTGGAATGGGAAAATACAGCTTTGGAGTTGCTGTAATGTTTATTTTGTCACTTTGAAGCTAGGCTAATGTCTCCTGTAGACTTCAAGTCTTTATGCTAAGCTAACACAAAATGCAAAACATTGGAACCCAAAACAGAGTATTCCTTCAATTAGCAACAACTGAACTTGACTTGAGTTACTCTGCAGATGAGTCTGGGTGTTTGTACTGACCGGTACTGAGAACCACGAGCCTGCCTGAATGCATCAATGGGAATAGACAAGTAAAGAAGAAATGCTACAAAACAATGGTGGGTCAACTTGGATGGATACTGAAATAAGTCTTTTTAGGGTTCTGGGAAGATGGCAATATCCAAAACATCCCAAAATATAGCACTTGTCTAGTATAAGTCATGTTACTTGTTCATACACACAAAAACCCTCAGTCTTCTAAATATGTGTGTGTGTCATATGCAGCTGGGGGTGAACAGGGCCGAATACAGCTAGAAATCTATAGTAAGGAAGGGAGTGAATGGTTTATGCTGTTCTTCCTCAGCAAATGTTGAAGAGCCCTTAAGCAAGGCACATAAAGCCCAGCCGCTCCAGTGGAGTCGCTCATTTGTCACAGTAGAAGACTGAGTCTGTGCAGGGCATGTTCACGTTGAGCATGTTAGGAGTGGTTTATTCTGTGGAGCATTTACTCTTTTTAGTTCACCTGGGCAGGTGAAGGTAATGCCATTCAGATTTGGGTGGCAACAAATAATCACACCAAGATGCCTCAAAGTGCGGTGAGGTTGGGGAGAGATCCAAATCAGAACCAACTAAAGAAAATAATCACCAAAACACAAGTGTCCACATCCAAATGAACAAGAAAACTGCAGGCAACTTCAGCTCTACAGTAGAGAATGATTTGTCCTTGCTGGGAATGACTTGTTTTGCTTGGCAGAGACACGGAAATCCAGATTCGAACGGTTTTGAAACTGGACAAGACAAATGATAAAGTTCCTTCTGGGATCCTCATGTACTCACTACAGTGTTTTGGGTGTTTACAAAGTCGAATGATGTTGCAGCGTTGGGCCAAGGTGTGATCACATTAACTGTATGGATCTGAAACAGTGCAGCTGTGCATTTTTACAGAATAGAAAACCAAGTCTGTAATGAACTTGTTAAAATAACTTATTGAATAAAAATATATCAGACTTCACAAAAGATAAATTGTAGCAGTAGAGACAGGAACTAACAGGTTGACTCTACATTCAAAGTGCTCGTCAAAAACAATTCAGAGTTTGAATAACTGCATGCAAAGTCAGAGGAGCTGAATGGAGCCAGCTTCATGAAGTGCCTGTAAATACCAGCTTTTCTGGTATTTAAAGCAGGAAAAATGACACTTGTTTATATACAACAACACTGACTATTAACACCTGCACAGTTTAGAAAAGTGAGATTCCCCGAAGCACATATTGGTTTCACTGTCTGTCAAGCCAGTAGAAAGAATAAAAAATGAAACTGAAAAAATCCAGCTCTCAAACAGTTTAAATGGAAATTGTTTCGCTGTTGCTCAATAAAACCACTAACCATAATAACTGGGGATGTCACTCAGGTTGATTTCTGTGGCCAAGTGGTGTCGATTGCCTAGGGCGGCAAGTGTTTGGGGGCGCCACCGCCGCTGCATCAGGTCCTACAGGACTGTCCCATCATGTCATCCCTGGTGGTAAACCTCACCCATCTGGCGCAGAGGAAGACTAAAACAAACAAAACAAAACACAGGCAATTCAAAAATACGGTTTGACTCCAGCCATCAGGAAACGGAGATGATCTGAGCCTGAGATAGTTTTGTAAAGCCCACATCTGATCTGCTCCTCTTCACGCTCAGGGCGAGCGTGTCCGTCCACTTGATGAAGACACACATCAGCGCTGAGAAAACTGACTACCTTAGAAAAACAATGAATGATTCACCCCATGAAAGAAGCCGACGTGTTTTCATTAGACTGATGAGCACAGACACCCATAAAGATATGATGAATTTATACCTCAGGCTGAAATTGACTGACACACTGGAATGACAGATAATTTATTTATTTTTGGGCTCTTAATGCAGTCAGGAAAACCCTCTGTGTTTTTTCATGTCCAATAGAATCACTCATTACTGCTCACAGTGAGGTTTAAAGTCTGTCTGCAGGTCTTTGAAAACCTTGAGAGGTTTTAAATTTAACACTGGAACTAAAGCCTTGACCTTTAAGATCTTGAATATGGTTAAATGATGCTTTTGATTTTAAAATATCCATTTTCTCTGTCTACCACTTTTCTTAAGTTTATTCAAATTAGTATAAAATTTTTTAAAAAAGTGTATATTTGTGCAACATTTTAACCCAATGTGAGTCTCTGTTAGACAAAATTTTAATGGCAGGGTGGAATACATACATACAGATTATATGCATTTTTATTTACTACATCTTTTAGATCTAAATCTTTGCATTTTTGTCCATTCAGCTATGTAAGGCAAGGCCAGGTATCTCTGCAGAGGCTGGTGAATGGATGAATCTGTGAACAATACAGAAGGAGACGCCTGTTTACATGATGCATGGTGGGTAATAAGGACCTAATGTTATTTATAGTCTCATGTACTGTAAATCTGTCAGCTCCTGCTTTTAAATCTATTTTAAACTGCGCATGTTGTTGTGCCACAGACAGATTTCCATATGCCGTCAATGTAATGGACAATAAAGTTGTCAAATTCGCAGGATGGATGAGTGATTGTGAGAGAAGACGGATGTGCGGAGGATTTAGTCTGGATGGGAGACGAGCAGACTGGACATGTGTGAGTGATAGAAAGCAGATCCGCCTCAAACAGATCAGTCCAGCGTGACATCGATTTTCAGACCAAATACAGGATTCTGGATTCTACATCCTGTTGGACTAATGGGGCGGTCACACCTTTTTATTACCCAACATTTTATTTTCCCTTGGGGCGTGACCAGATGCAGTGGGACATTAACATTACATTTAAAGGAGCATACCAGTCCATTTTTTACTTCTCTCCAACAGTTGTGATAATATCTGTCCATGATAAATATCGGTTGCATAAGTTTGCACAGAATATACTTTGGAACTTAGAAGTCAAGACTAACTTACTGCAATTCATGTTCAAACTAGTCAAGAGTGACCATGATGACTGGTGCATGTTTTTTTTTTATCAAATTTGACCCAGCAGAGTCCAAGATATTGAGCGTGAGGCTCAGGGCCCTGTTGGCCTGATGGTGGCGCTGTGGTGGGCTGATCGGGTTTATATTCAAAATGCCGGACCCCAGTATCAACATCCATCATTTCACCAAATTTCTTCCAAAACAGGCAGCAGAAGCTCTGGAAGTGCTTGGGATGAATCGATGGATGAACAGCGCCCAATCAACAGTCTCTTCCCAAACAAAAATAGGACAAAAATGTGAAAATTTGCTGTTGCCCCACTTCAGTAATTCAATCTTGTGAATACTTTACGAAAAAAATTGCTGTGTACTCTATTATATTCACGTAGAATTCATGCAATAATACCTAAATGTGTTCAAAGTAGGAAGGCTTGAACGCAACAGCACTTTCCAAAAATAATGACACGTACTGTGTACGCAGTAGTCATAATCCCCCAGCCCACAGGGACGAAACGTTTCATTGGGAACTATTTTCTGCCAAAGAACACTAGCAAAGTGTATCTATCTGACACTTGTACTCGTTGGTTTTTGGACAGAGTTGTTGCTTTTGAGTTTTATCAGTAAAGTTTGGAAGACCAACTAACTTTTTTGTATTTTGAGTGAACTGCTCCTTTAATGGGGGATGTCTCTCACACAGAACGTGAACAGTGATGCAATGCAAATATCAGCATCATGCACTGCGGGTCAGGACATTTAATTAATTCATATGACCAGCTAAAGGAAGCCTTGCAGTGTCTTGCTCAGAGACACTTCAGCAGGCTGCGAGTTTGATTCCCGGTTCTGTGCCCCCCTGCAGCCAAACAGCGTTTGACCCAGCTCTGCTAGACAGTGGATGTGTGTCACCTCTCTGGAGAGTGATTTTAGGAAGGGGAGGAGGCTGATCTGCTGTTGACAGTGTGTCCGGGACAGAGGCAGCTGGGAATGCAGAGCCAGCGATCCTCACTGTCACGCTAATCAGCCCGTCCTGTTGTTAGCTGCTACCAGCCGCCGCCGCCTCTTTCCTCTGGCACAGTCGTAGGCAGACAAAAAAATAAAATACTACTTTATCTGTCTGGGTCTTAATTCTTTGCCAAACAAGGCACACAGAGGCATTTATTTCGTCTCCATCTTTGTTGCTAATGGCTGTGATGTTTCTGCACTGCACTTCCCAGAGATCACCTGTCAGTCAAACAATGTGGGCGGGACTGTGACGTTCTTCTCCTCGGAATTTCTGCTGATGGAGTTTGAGTTTATGTAGGTGGCGCTCTTTCCTTCGTTTGTTCAGCCATGGCGGCTATCACTACCTAGTTCTTCCTTCCTTTTATTTTTATTCCAAACATGCCAGAAATACAACACATTAACTTCCTGTAAGTAGAACAGGAAATGTCTCCATGAATTGGCTTCAAGTTGAATCACTGTTCAGTGATAGAATGTGAGTCAGTGATAAAGAGCAGCAAAACAGACATTTACATAAAAATATTACTGATAATTACTTTCACCTTAAGCTACTATCCTGCACTTAGTCACTTTGGACAGGATCACTGCTTAAAGGCCTATAACACAATGCACATCGAGAGGTGAGTTCGTGAAATTATGTCTTAAATGCTGTTTCAGCGGCTTTCCAAACTTCCAGATATAAAAAAAACGTAACTTTTTTCTCATATTTCTGACAATTTAATATCAAATGCAAAAGGTACTGGATACAGAGATTGGGAATCACAGCCACTTTGTAGGAAAGAAGTGGGATTCTGCCACTGACTCTGGAGGGAAACGCTGATCCAGGTTTGCGTCTTCCAATTACAATCCAATTACAATCCAATATTAGCACATATCTTGTGTTTAGCTTGAGTGCGTTCACTTGTCAAGAGTTTAAAAATGTTCAGTCTCAAGGCTCCCATGTCTCTTTAGGTTATGCACTCTCAGTGACTCAATGAACCCATATCTACTGTACTCCAGTGATGGCGGAGCTCTGGCTGCGATGTGACCGGTGGTGACGACACGTGTCCAAGCTTTATTGGCACGAAAATATGAGCAATTTGTAATTTCAGTTTAAAAGTATTGATATTGGCCTTCCAGACCCACTTTGGTAAAACTCTACTGCCCAGAGTGAGCTCAGTCCAGAGTGCACATTTAGGGGTGGAATAAGGCTTAAATGCTTTGCTCAAGGGCATCTAAACAGTTGTTGATCAGGTAGAAAAGAGTGTTGTTGATTCATTTACTCCACACAGAGCATTCTGGTCACAAGATGCTTATCTGACCTCTAGGCTACAAGTACATCTGCTGTCCAGACATTTACTGAAATCGTTTCCATTACTTTCTGTGTTTGCTTGCGGTGCAAGATGGGCACAGTTTGGATTAGTTTGCCACTCAGGCACCAAGTCCTACAGCAGCATGAAACAGAAGGATTATGGGCACAAGGCTGGAAGTAACATTTGGCTTCAACCTCAAAGAGACAATAAATAATAGTTTTACTGCCCATAGCACAAAATGAGCATGATATATCTGTGGGGGTTGATAGGGTCAATGACCAAAACCAATGACTCAACGATTTCTTCTCCAGATGCTGAGATTTCTGGCTTTCAGCGCTCACTTTCCGGCCCGTACTCAGTTTTGAACAAGGGCTAAAAAAAGCCTCCTTCTCAAACCCAAACCGCAAGTAATAGCAGCTTTATTTTTACATTATTTAACGTTGTTAAATAATGGGTATTGGTAAGATTTTATTAAGGCCGATGCCTTAACGATTCCTTCTTATTGATTTAATTCCGTGACAATTCTCTTTATCAATTCCCAAAAATGGGGCGAGCTCTTTAGAGTGATGGAAGAGCACAACACATGCATGCCAAATTCCAATTTACCACACTTGCCGGTTTTACACTTGAGCACTTCCACACTTATGTCATGGGGTGTTGTGGCTATCAAATAGTCCCTTTCTGTGTTTTTTGCCCCAACTGTCTACTGTGAGGCAGCACTGCCTCCAAACCTAATGGTTATGGTTAGGATGAGGGATACCAAGCTGCCTTACAGGCGACCTCCAGGGCAGAAAACACAGGCCAGCTCAAACAGCGCTCAAGTCTGCACAGTGTACACTGACAACAAAATGATTGTTGTGCATTTTGATGATGTTTTTGATCATTTTCTGCTCAAACTTTAATAAAATTCAGTGTTTGCTCGGACGCTCTTGTTGGGAAGACATCTGCTACTAGATGTTTCTGTTGAATCTCTGCTCTAATTAACTCGGTTAATCGTCTTTATTGCATGACTAGTATTTTTGTCAATTACAGGCCTCCATACATCAAGACGACGGGACAGTACAAGTGAGTTTTATAGGAAGACAAAAGATCTATTGATGTTTCTGCAAGTCCTGCAATTCAGGTCGCTGATAAGATTAATAAAGGTCATGGATTACTTAACGTCTCTTTAATCCCGTTTAATACCATCTCCACTTGACAACTTTTGCAAAAGCTCCAATAGCAACAACAGCATCACACAGGTAACTGAACGCTCAGCGGATTAAAACACATTTGATGTGTATGATAGTTGCCAAAAACTAATGATCCACACAGGCTCACTTCAGTTGAACAAACAGTCACTTAGCTCCTCCAGTGCGGCTCTTTCATGGTAATTAGTCCAGCTTACAGAAGATCTTCATGTTCCAGGCAGACACTGCTGTGATTGTCACACACAAAGCAGATAAAACACAGGTGAACAAATAAGACTCGATTTCACAAAAGCAAGTTAAGGACGAGGATATATTAATTTTGTTTTATTCCAAGCCAATGTCACAAATGATCTTGGTGCTAAGAAACCAGGTCCAAACTAAACACACTGGAGTCAGAGAGAGAGACCACATGAGACAAAAACATGTTTGTCTTCAGTAATGCATTATGCAGTTTTAAGGTTTCATTACTTGGAAGATTAACTAAGAATGCTTCCTCACTTAAGAAGGCATAACGGAAATATTGATACCTAGGGGGAACTTAGGTCAGTGTATTAGCCAAAGGTAATGTAAAAAGGAGGGCATGGGGTTGGTGTGCAATGAAATACAGGAGATTAATGGCTAAACACACTGGATAAAGGGTTAAATTTAGGTAGAAAGTAAACTCACAGAAACTGGAGTGTCTGCAGCTAAATAACTAGCTCCTCCTCCTGAGACGCGGTGGTCACCAGGGGCCAAAGTTTGCAAACATGAATCGCAAAAAAATAGCAAAAACTAAAGACTGTAACAGGAGAACATTCAACATTCAACTCTGTTGATTTCACCAAAAATTAAACGTGCAGGCATTTTGCGCTTGGAGGGAATTCTGGACCATGTTTACAGCATTTGACTATTTAATACTTTTAAAGGCATTTTATTACTAAATGTGAATTTAAGACTTTTTAAGGACCCGCAGCCACCCTGAATCAGCATGAAAAGCAGCTCACAATAATAAAAAGCCACGCATCTATTTTGTTTGATGGGAAGGAGCAAAAAATCTTTGGACTTTAGTTGTGGTCTTGCCTGTCCTGCATACTCAGTGTGACTGACAAGTACGTACACACAAACAAGCAGTGAGTGACAGTATAGCTTTCACTTTCATGACGAAGGGTCTGCTCAACTGGATGCAAGACATCTTACATCAATAGGCCGACTGCCGAGAAGCAACTTGCTATGGAGGAAAAAAACGAAATAAGAAAGTAGTTGGATGGAAATGATTTAAAGTCCGGCCATCAAGTCGACAGCCAGCGCTTATAGAAACCACTGATATGAACATGTATAGAGTGATTCCAGCACATGAAAGTAGAGAATGAAGAAACTATCGATTACAGGCCCTGTTCACATCGCTGCAAAATATGTCACTCCTCATTTTACTGCCTAAATCTGGTCAAGTTCATATTCAGTACGACTCTTAATGAGTCCTGCTGGAAACAAGCAGCGACGACCAAAGTGACTGCAGTTACTGTGCAGACCAGCTGGGCTGTGTGAGTGGACAGGAACAGGACTGAACCACTGGTTGATGCACAGTGATAAAACCATACGACGCTCCCTGATGCTCCCTTTAATGCTTGACAGCAGAAGAAAAACTGCACTTCAAAGCAGTGGCTGGTGATGTAATGTCAGTCCAAATTTTAGAAAACACAAGAACACACGTCTTCTTCTATGGCTTCTGACAGACACTTCAAACCTGTACGGGCCCGCCTCCATGTTCGCTGACAACGAAGATCGCGTTTACACTGCAAGTTCTGATTTATGCTGACAGCAAATATTGCGTGACTTCATGTCATCGATGAAAATATAAGAGTGACGCCACTTAACAGCTTTGGCTGTCGCGCCCCAAGATGCTGATGTGAACCAGGTCTTAGAGGTACAGATGTTCCAGATAATAGCAACAGTCTCAGTCGCTTAAATATATGAAAAATGTGCTATAAATATATTTAAATTTAAGTATTTGGCATATTATATACTATAAAAATACAGCAGTTTGCATGTAGTGTCTGTAAAATCTGAAAAAAGATGCAAACAACATGAAAGTGTATTCACTGCATGAATCATCAGTATATATGCATGAATGGGAATCAAACCCACAACTCCAACCAGTAAACACCCACTCGGCCTCAGCCCACCACGTGTTGACATGATCTGTGATTGAATAGAATAACTGGCACTGGGGAGGAACGGCCTTCTGATGTGTGTTTCCTGGTTTATATAAGGCCCTGCCGTGCCTCATAAATCTATTAATACCAGAGCCACCAATCTGAACGCACCGGGACCTTCAATGCACCGTTCTCCCCACGCCGCAGCACAACACAGCCCGCAGCGCACGTACACACATGCGAGGGCTTTGTGCCGTTGTTTGTTATCAGCAGGAACCCGAGTCTACAGGAGGGAGGAAGTGTTACTGGTTCCCACCATAACTCAGCACAGGCCTAATCAGTAATGGTAGCTTGATGAATGGAAGGCTTCGGTACACACAGGCCTTTGTCACGAGCCGTAAACAATGAGTCAGACTGGTATATCTGACAATTATAACCAGCCTTCAAGGACTTCTTAACATATCCAAATGCGGCCTTAAACCCCCCCGTCCAAACACACACACACACATACAGTTCTCCTCCTCCTCCCCCTCTTTTTAGCGCCAGTCATGTGGTTTTGTGAAATGACAGGCTCCACGTTCTCACACACAGTAAATCACACACAACAGTATATCACTGTCAGCATTTACACTGTTTGACCTCTAAGGAGCCGTATGCAAACCTGAGAGCATGAAAGAAGCAATGCAAAAAAAAAAAAACCTATAAAGGAGCAATTTTGCAAAAAGATAACCTCCACGTTCACACACACGTTCACACACACAGAGAACATGAAGTCTCTGGCTTTGACCTCCACAGGGTTGAATGCAAATCTGAGGCAGCTACAGCCTGCAGGCAGAGGAGGCAGAAATCATCTTGTTGGTTCAGTTAAATCAAAGAACAACAGTTTTCAATGTGCAAATCAGCAACTGAATAACCAAGAAAAAAATGGTCAAAATAGAATAAAAGTCTGAGTCCACTACCAACAATTATTTTGTTTCATCATTTATCAAAAGCTAATCATTTTTAGCCAAATGATACCACTGATGGGTTTGACACTGTGAAAATGTCTTGTAAAGTCATTTGGTCTTGTAGTCTCATATTCAGTGTTAAAACCTTGTTTTTCCTCAAACTAGTATAAATATGTTGAAAAAAGGCAGAATAACGAAGATCAGCCCACTAGCACCAAGAAAATTACACCAAATGACTTGTGAAAATGGGAATTTTCACAGAATATAGGTTGGTGAAACTCACAAGCAAAAACTTTCAGCCATTCATGATCATGGCATTTATGATTGTGCTAACTAGCAATCTTAGATAGCTGTAGCTATGCTAGTGCTAGTGCTAGTTTAGCTAGTCTGAACAGGGAAGTTTAGCTACAAGCTAGCTTTGTGTGACTATTTGTTTTTCCATTTAGTGCTACATTTCATATTAGCTCTCTCCTCTCTTACCTGCAACCACATAATCCAGTACGGGGCCCACATCTGACCCAAAGGCTGCATTTGGTTTATTTCTTTTGCAAAAATGCTCTTTCAGTTAGGAATTAACATATTAGTGGGAGCCCCAGGGTCCCAAAACTCAACTGAGGGCTAGAGACTCCACCCCCTGACTCCTCAACAGGAAAGATGGGGCTCACAAATCCCTCCTTGAAATATAAAGTCATTTCACAGAGCTGATCAGTCAAAGGCAGAAAGACAGAGAGGAAGAGACTGCAGGAAGGACATGTCTGCTTTCACTGTGAAGAGTTGAACTTCTCATAATGCAAATGACTTCTGTTGTCTGAGTGTTGCAGTTTTTACTCTTAACCTTTGCCATGGATGTCAGCATCAGCTAAATGTTGAAAACGTAATGTAAATATGGAGATATGAGCATCAGAATGCATCCAATACATGTATCTTTGAAGCCTAGCTTACCAGCTCTTGCACAAACCCAGGCCACATGGTGAGGACCCATCAGTAGTAGTTTCACTGTGTGCCTGAACACAATGTACTAATACAACTTGGCATTGATTGTTTGAAGTATCTGCCAGAAAAAGAGCCCTTGGGGTGCGTTTCTGAAATGGGTGGTAGGGTCCTCTGTTCCTCGCCGCAGAACACAAATTAAAATGTTTTGCCACTGCTCATGGTAACGTGATAGAAATCATTTGGGCAATTATGATCTTCTTTAGTAATTGCTGGTTAAGCCACACCTTGAATCAAATTACAATAAGAAACAGCCCTTTGTTTCAGCTGGAAGATGATGATGATTTTTCCACAAATGAAGCCCTGAGGCTTCTGTACAAACGATGACGCCCCTGAACTGGTTTAGTGAGGCGTCGTTCTGCTGAGGCTGATATGACTTCTGCCAGACAGCTGCACCAGGCGCTCCAGTTTCTCCTGAAGTATCAGTCAAAATGAAGTGATTTTTGAACACATGTTGCTCTTTAATCTCCTTATATGTCTTTGTATCAATTCCCATTAGTCCCAGTTAGTACTTTAAGTAGATACTTCATGGTGTACCAGTAGGCATACACAACAATATTAAAAAAAAGGATAATTAAGTAAAATTTCACTTATTTCCACCCAGCACATAATTGTTTCCAGTGCTAATCAACTTGTTTCCAAAATCTTCTTGAATCAAGTGTCATTTTCTTGATGCTAGTGGGCTGATTGTTTCAACATATTTATACTTGTTCTCAGATGAGACTGAATGACTTGTTAAGTGTTTCACTCAACTTCTGACATTTGTGATTTTGCAAAGTTATTTTTAAGACTGTTAGCTGGGGGGAAGAACACCTCAGTGGCAGGTGGCTAACGGTTAGCATCTGGAGCATCCAGCTAGTTTCCGGTAACAATGAGAGGAAGACGGCACCACTGTGCTAAGTAACACTTAGGGGTTAATTGAAATAATATCAAGTTTTTCATAATGGGTGAACTATCCATTTAAGTCGCAAGTCACAACTATGACAAAAAGAACCTCACAATTTAGCTACGTTTTTTTGGTGGGAGGGCTTTTGTATAGTTTAATGTTCCCTAAAATGAAAATACTCTAGTACCAGTATCTGAGATGTCTCTGCAGGGCCGTAAAAATGATTAACCTGGCAGGGTGGAGTCAATATCAGGGCTGACTCTGCTCTGCTGAGGTGGGGACATTCAGAGAGAGAGAGAGAGAGAGAGAGAGAGAGGGCCGACATAACATGGTATTTATTGCATTAGTCTCAGATAGTAATGACAGTGCTTTGCTGTGGTCTTCCCTCACCTGGGGTTTGGTGCCAGAGAGCACTGATAATGAGAGGGAGGAAAGGGTGTGTGTGAGTGGGAGAAGGTGCACTAATGACAGTGAGGTGTGTGTGTGTGTGCATGTATGTGTGCATGTGTGTGTTTGTGGCAGTTTTGTGTGTGCATATATGCAGTTTGGTGTGTGTTCATGCATGCAATATATGCTGAGTGTGAGTTTGTGTGTGCATGTATACCTGCAAATGTAGTCTGTTTGTGTGTGTATGTGTGTGTGTGTGTGTGTGTGTGTGTGTGTGTGTCTGTGTGTGATTGAAGGCTGGGAATGTCTGTGTCTAGCACTGGGAGCCAGTCTTGAGTCTGCCACTCCCACAGACAGTCTGGAGCTGTACAGTACATCACGCTGCAGCGGTATTTCCCCACAGTCTGTTCCTGGCAGGCTGTAAAAGACTCGAGCTATAAGAATCTTACAGGCCCGTAGCATGTCTGCAGGGGACTGATACTGATCAATACCACTGTCTTACTTGGCTGGATGCTGAGATTTGTGGCTTTCAGTAGTCATCTTCCAGCCTATACTGTGTTGGAGCTAAGATTAATCACCTGTTAATGAGTCATTTTTAAGTGTTTAAGATTAATCACCTGTTAGTGAATCATCTTAAAGTGATTAAGATCACCTGTCAGTGAATCATCTTAAAGTGATTGGGATTAAATACCTTCATCAGCCTCATCAGTTATGCACCACCTTGTTAAGGACAATCGATGCTGTTCCTGATCGCCAATAGTTTTATAAAAATCCCTGGTAATGTAACACCCCTTTGACAGCTTTCATGTCACAATAAAACTATTGAAAACTATTGCAGTGATTTAGGCAACATTTTGCCCCATTCAATATGGTCGGCAAGTTAGAGCAGAAATAAACTGCAACTTGTGTGCATGCATTGATTTCAAGAACAAAACACTTGTTGCAATAAGAAGCCTAGGAGCAAGTTTTTTATGTGTCTACTGTTCATGTAATTTATCATCACGCCGGCAAACATTTCTGGACATTGTATATCAGGCGTGTCACTCGCGCAATTTCCAAATTCTTCCGCCCACCATCTATATTTTTCATGCCTGAAACCACTTCTTGAAACATCATGGATTAAGAGCATAACATTTGGCCATTTCATTCTCACAGGAAAACATGAACTCTCTATTTAAGAGCCTCAGCTGTCTAACAGTTGTGAAGTTAGCAGCTAGCTAGTGAGACAAACACAACAAGCTCAGTAACATCAACCTCCAAGTGTATTGTGTCAGCTTCATTTCACTTTGGAAGAGGTCCACATCTTGGTTCGTCCTCACCACGGATTCATCATTTATGTCTAACCCTTGGCTGCAGTGGACACAAAACATAAGAAACCTGCTTGAGAGCAGATGCTGCAACCATTCACCTCTGTTATTATCAATGAAAGCAGCTACACCAAACATGGAAGCAACACGTAATTCGCGCATATGTACAAATGTGAAAATAGGCCAGTCTTCTATTTATATCTTTTACGTGAGCTGGTTAAGAGCCTATGAATTAAGTGTACCTGAAATGTTTTAATAGTCACAAACTGCTGATTGAACTGATGATTTAAGTTCTTAAAGGCATGGTGGGAAATTAAGTTTCAGAGCCCTGAGACGTGCCGGACATCACCTCTACAACCCCGAATAAACACACACACACATAACACCCCTTATCATGGCTGTTTCTCAGGTTCACCTTGAAATCACTCTGTGCACTCACACTCTCTCACACACACACACACACACACACACACACACACACACATCCCGACGCTGACTCATTTGGGGCCTTCCCAGGTTCACAGAGCTACTGTATAATAAGCTGGATGACATAAGTTCATCCTTTACAGCACTCTTCACCCCACTCTTCATCTCAGCTAGATTTAAAACTGACAGACTTTGAACAAATGATGTAGCAGAAGAGGAAAGTGGTTTTCAAACACAACGCTTAGCAAATCATCATAAACTGTGTGATGTGATGATTACCAGCCAAACCACTGGAAAAACACACACACGCTGCTCTCCGCTTCATGCTGAAGGAAGAGCCTATTCATTTTCTGAGAGAAGCCAAAGTTAACATGTGAGAACATGAGCATTACAGACATTACAGATCAGCGAAGACACAGCGAGGCCTGAGAATCCCAACAGCACAAAGGTGGGAACTTAAACCGCAGGACCAGCGGATGGCCCGACTTTATCCTCCGCAAACCTCCAGAACAATCCTCTTCCTCTGGGAAACTTTGCCTAGGATTGAACAACATGGTTTTAGAGACAATAGTGACATTAAGAGGACTAAGTGTAGCATTTTAACATCAGTAAATCACTGCTGCATTGATTTGGAGACATCAGTGTAATTACTGTAAACTAGGGGCGGATCAAGGGGAGGGAGCAGAAACTATATTCCTGTTAGTTTGTTCATAACGTCACCAGTTTTTATCTATTTTTTAATTTCTTTTAATTTTTTCTGTTTGGGGTCAAACACTCTGAACTATAAATTTAAGTTCCAAAGTACTTTGAACCAAAACAAACAGATTATTTGAGGTTCCTATCTCAGTTTTTTTCCTTTGAAACCTTTCAGCATGTTTGACTTCTCAACACATCCCACATATTTCATGCTTGTTAAAAGCTATTAGCTGTTGTACCAACTAACTGATTCATGCAATCCTACAGTAAACCTCATTTAACCTCAGTATTCATAGCAAACATATTTACCGTAATCTAAAAACGATTAACTAATTTGCTTGCCACATGAACGTTCCAGAGCATTTAAGGTTATTTTCATTCTTGGGTATGTTAACATTCCACCAAAAGTATTGTTCTTTTTTGTTTTTTGTTTTGTTCCTCGTTTTTGTTCTCTCCCCTGCTATAAACATACTATCGCTGAAAAGACTGCAATTTTAAAGTGTCTGCACTTTCACAGTCATTTCTTAAAGCTAGCTTGCAACACAATACAATTTCCATGCAAATAGTTGCAGGTTGCAAATGAAACCTTTACTGTGGCCTTGTAAGCAAACTCATATGGAATATTCCAAATGATGAGCAGACTGATGAGAGTGATGAGAGTGAAATGCAACTGAAGTTGCATTTCACTCGCATTATGTAAAGCCTAAAACTTCATCTTTTGTTGAAAGTGGAAACATCAGCAAATAGTTTGAGAAAATTTCCAATGCTTTTTCACTTTCATGAATTTCATAGAAACATAAGTGAAGAGACATAAGTGACAATATATTGAAATGAGTGAGATCAACCCACTTGTTTCAAACTCTTGGAATCATGTAGAAACAAGTGGAATTTTCTAACCCCATTGATGTCATCCCTGGTTAAGATATTTGCACTGCATCATCTCTGCAGGCTGTAGCTGTTTATGCTCTGGTATACGGCAAACCTCAAGACATTAATGATATTTGTATATGTAGATTTGTAGATGTGTAATCACTTGAGGTCATTACACTCTTGCTTCTTCTCTACAGATCTTAACATGGCCTACAAAGCTTCTTCATCTTTACATCTTTGTTTAATCCTGTATCCAATCTTGCATCAACGAAACTTATTTCATGAAAGGATGCTGAGGACGGCAGAATACTCTTTTACTTTGACTTGAGAACAAGCTAAACTATATACGCAGAGGTAGAACTGGCAGGCTTTCTCACTTAATTAGGACATATAGCATTTTAGGAATGAATCATAGGATTATGTGTCATTTCTTGTACCACAGTAGTTTTGTCTCAGGTGATTGAAAGGTATGTCAAGGCGAATGAGCGGTCAAAGCATTATGAAGCGCTGATCCTTTCTTTTCTGCTGAAGAAAATTCTTTTCTTGCAGAATCTTTGCAGGAAGTTGCTGGTTGAAAAGTTCGAATAGGGGTGTGCCGCTGGGAGCCTCTCCTTTTCGATCAAAGACGCAGAGAAAGAGCCAAATCGCCCACTCATGGAGGCTCTCTTGTTGAGTCACTCATACAGTGCATGGGCCCCCGGGGCAGTGTGTAAAAGATGTTTATTCTATGCCAAAGTATTTCAACCCACCAGTGAAGCGTTCTCCGCCTCAACGTGCTGGTCCGCTGTTTGCCCAGACAAGCAAAGGTAGGCATGGAGAAGGTGGCATGTTTAGGCAGGGGAGAGGTTTAGCTCACTGACAGTAATGTTCGAGAAGGGGAACAAAGAAACGCACCTTAATGTATTAATCACTCATAAGTCGCTGTCCGTCACACTGAGTTGTCTTTCTCCTCTACTGTCACAGAGGATCAGTGGCCAAGAGAGAAAGTGCTTTTGATTTGAAGCTATGGTGAGTTCCGCTGGATGAAGTCGTGTGTTGGCAGCCGCTTGATTTTGAGAGGGTAATCATCAGATTAATAAAGAGACTTCACACAGAAATATCAAAATATATCTCCCACGCTCTGGATCAGCTAAGCGTGCTTTAGCTGTTGATGTTCTGGTCTATGGACATTTCTCAAGACAATATTTAACCAGAAGATCTCCAAATTGTCGTCAACTCTCTATAGATCCAAACACGGGCTACTGAAATACACATCACGCCTACAGCTCATTTTATTTGGACTGAGCAATTTGAAAAAGCTGACATGCCTTTTTATATTTGTTTAGGTTCACACTGCCCAATTACAAATGAACTGGGGCTTGTAAACAAAAGTCACATGGATTCACAAGTAGCTGGTTTATTGGACCGAGAACAGTGGCTAGGCTTTGTTTCATGAAGTGAACAGTGGAAACAAAATCAGACCATGGCTGTACGAGTCATTTCTGAAGTTGCTCCTAATCATCTTCTCGTTCCTAACCAAGAGAACCAAGAGAAGAAGACCGAGAGCTGCATTTCAGGCATTCTGGTGCAGGTATCTGGTGGCACCTAACTCTGAAAGGTGTTCTCACCCCAAGGCCAAAATCTAACTAGTCTGGGAAGACTAACCTCAACCCCAACAAGTTCCATTACTTGGAAAACAGGTTAACAACTACATGCTGTCAATGGAAAACTTTGACAAAGTTTTGAATTGTGCAATAAGCCAGGTGTATTGCTTTTTTCTTTTTTTTTTCTTTATTTTTTGTGGTGGATGATCAATAGTGTTGGCTATCCCAAGTGAAACTGGTCCATTGCTTGCAGCTACTGCAAAATGTTTTTGCAATACACTGTTCTTGATGATTCTGATTGGATTAACTAATACAAACAACCCAAAGCTGTTTTTCCACCTATCCTCAAATGATAATGAGCTTCTACAAGATTAAAACATGAGAAAATGAAGGACTAAACCCTGCAGAATTTGACCAAACCACTATGAAAGCGCCTGGTGTAAATGCAATGATGATCATAACATATATTTCCAATATATTTGTGGTGGCGGATTCCTCAGGGCAATCTTTCTATTGCTGTTGACTGGCTAATGGAAAAATCTTTCCTGCATAATATATCACCCCATGCACTGCCTTAAGCTGGTGATTCAGTCCAGTACCATTCAACAGACAATCATGATATCTGTAAATGTGGAGAGATGTGAACACATATCTGTCTAATGCCTACAGATCCAAATGTGGTTGAAGATTTGTTGCTTACATCAAGTTGCTTTTCTGTTTTCATGCCAGAGGATCAATGATGAATCATATCAGACAGGTTTGTGTTAACAGTCACAGATTGTAGAAGGGTAATCATTGGACCAATGGAGAGAATTCATGTTGAAATACAAAAATATAACTCCCACGCGCTGGATCATCTCTGCGTACCAAAGTTGTTGATGTTCTAGTCTAAAGATGTTCTTCAGGACAATATAATCAGCATATGTGGATAGATAATTGGAGGAACTAATACCTGTGTTGTGTCTACAGATTCTATCATGGCCGTCTGAGAATTTGGTCTCTTAGATAATCAAGACCAATTATTTTGAGGTTATGTTGAATTTCTTTGGAAAGTTTATGTTGGCTACCACAGTCATCAGTGCCATCATTATATTACTAGAATCTACAGAAATTAAAAAAATGAAAAAAAGTTCCCATGAAATAGGTTGCCAGTGTGTGCTTTGCTTGTTGACATTTCGGTCCAAGACCTCAGTTAAGACAACAGCAAGCGGTAATTAGCAGATGAGGAGAGATGTAGATTTGCCAGAGCAATCATGGGATTATTGTGGCAAATGAATCAACAGAGCAAAGACAAGATACCTCCCATGCACTGATGATAACTTCATAATACTTGTAAAAATAATGTTGTTTATATAGTACAAAACAGTTACAAAGAGCTTCAAGGACATCAATCAATGACAAAATCCAATAAGATAAACAACAAAAATCCCAAACATGACATTAAAGCAGGATTAGAGAAGAATAAAACAGGCACATACTGCTGGGATAAACTATAACAAACCAAAACCAAATAAAAACCAAATGCTCTTATTTGTCCCTTGGTCAAAGATCAGGGAAGGGACTGTGGACTGGTTTCCATCTGTCTGTCCACTTCAGAGTGATTTCCAAGCCCCAGCTGCCTGATTTGGATGAAATTTGGTGGAATGATGGATTTTGACACTGGGGTCCAGGATTTTGAATATAAACCTGATCGGCCCACCACAGTGCCACCACCAGGCCAACAGGTCCCTGAACTTCACGCTCAATACCTCAGACACTTCCAGGTCAAATTTAGTGAACCTTTGGGGAATGATGCGTTTTTAGACTGATATGCAGTATCCACATGATGAAACTGTCCCACCACAGCGCCACCAACAGGCCAAAGGCTTCAAGCAGCAATGTCTCAGACACCAAACATCACAAACAAAAAACAAAATGGCACCCAGGGTGACTTACACAAACCACGGTCACTGTTATTGTTATTAGTAGAGGTCGTAGTAGTAGTTGCATAAGAAAAGCAATAATATAATGCACAGTAATCTCCGTATGATTCATTTGCTGACGTATTGTTTTAGCGCCTTTCTAAAGACAATTGGCAGATTTGGAAAGCCATGTAGTGGGAATCGGCTCGTCTTGTTCCCACGTTACAGATCCAAACACGACGCGCTAAGCTGCTCTCTGGGAAGTGAGACATGAGACAGGATTAGAGGTGATGCAGCGTCTTGGTCATGAGTCTAGATTGAGTGTTTGTTGTATAAAAGGTCACAACACCCAGGCAACATCGTCAAGGAATGTATGGTACTTTCACATTTTAGGTTTATGACTAAAAATTGTTTCCAGAACAATGTACAATAAGTGCAACAGTGGATAAGCTTAATACATTTCTAGAATGACAAAGGTAAAAGCAGCCAACCAGTAGTAAGAACTAGAAGAGCCAAAGTTATAGCACCAACTAGATTTGGACCAATCGTTGCAGTTCCCCGCCCTGCTGGAGGTAAACTTCCCATTTGGACACACTTCCTGTCCTTTGCACATGTCTCAGTCCAAACACACATTTCGACAGACTAGTCTGATGATCAGCTGAGTCTTGTCTAGTCAGTGTGTGTGAGTCAGGTTGGAGGTACAATACAACAGTTCTTGAAATGATCATCATCTCACCAATCACCTCATCCAAATTGTTATGACTGATTTACTCCGATTCACACACGCACACACACACACACACACACACACACACACACACACCACTATTCGAGTGTTGCTTTTTCTCTGTGTTGCATTTCCTCCTAACATGTAAAAACAGCTACTAAATTTGGTATCAAGTATCTTACGTATTGTCCCTTTAAATCTGAGCACAACAAACACATGCAAAAGGACTACCATTCTGTAAATCTGTTGATTTAGCTCATCACTGACTATTTATCTCACTGATGTACAGTGAGCATGCAGGTGGAATGTAAACGGATCTGAAAAGTCAGCTCAGACACCTCAGCGGTCAAAGTTCAGCACGGTCAAAGTTGTCAAAAGAAAAAGACACACAGTGACACTTGATGCTGACACTCAGCGTCCAGCTGTTCCAGCAGAGGAGGTATGCAGCCATGTTGGCTTGTAATGTTTTCACTCCGCACCGTGCGGATCTGGTAGCCATTTCCTGTCTGAAGGGATTCCCACATGGAACGATAAAAGAACATGGTTTTAACCCCTGTGTGTGTGTGTGTGTGTGTGTGTGAGAGAGAGAGAGAGAGAGAGAGAGAGAGAGAGAGAGAGAGAGAGTAAGATCAGGGTCAGCTTGTGTAAACGGTTCACACACAAGTTGAGTGATTACAACCACATCCATGCCAAAGGTGTGATCGATTACAAATTGAAGTCCAGTTATGAAATTTTCCTCTTATTTATTCTTTAAAAAGTATGGACAACTGTCACGGAGGAGCCTATTGATCTGCATCAAATAATTCACATTTAAACAGATCCATAATAATCAGACTCTCAGTTCAGTTTGCATGGAATGAAGCTTTGTTTTTAAATGAAATCTTTGTGAGGAAAAAGCCTCACACACTGACCTGACAGTTAATCTCCTTTTTCAAAAAAAAAACCCACCAAAGCCATGAGTGATATTAAATGATCTGTTAATGAAAAACAGTGCCCAGATTTTTTGAGGATTAAATCATCATCTTTGAAATATTGAATGATGAACTTCAGGTAACATGGTTTTCTGCACATGCACACCGCCTGCTTTGAAATGAAAGCCTTCATTTTTCCTCCTGAGTGGATCCAGCCTCTGAGAGGATGAGCCAACCTGCCAGCCATCACAACATCACCCGCACCGCATGTGTGTCTGAATCACAACCAGGTGTGTGTTGCTGTGTTTCAGAGGGTCTCTGCAGCCTGGTGAATTAGACCTCCCATTCCGTCGTAGGTGGAAGATGACGACCTGAGATGGAGCTGGATGATATTTTCTAATTGGGATGGCCTCTACCTTTCAGCATTAGTCTTTATTGGTACAGACATATCACTGAAACAAGGGCAGGCAGTGTCATTAAGCTGCTAAGAGCCCGGAAATTAGTTCAACATCATAGACCACAGAAGATTTGGTTGTTTTTTTGTCTATAACAAAAATGAATAGGGTTTCTGTTTCCCATTTGATGATCGTTTTGTCCTTCGCGTATGATAAACCATTACATAAAAAGGACCACAGGGTGAATGTCTTACATGTGTTATCTATTTTTAAATATATATTTGAAACTAGGGCCGGAACATTAGGAAACATTAGGAGATTTTATTTTCAATGTCAGCCACTTTAATGGTAAGCCAGCTAATGCTCGCAATTTTTGGATTTACTCGTTGCAACTTAAAACTTGTCCCACAGCTGTCAACTAATAAAGACATTGAGGCTAAATCCAAGATATTAAGCAAAGCAGACAGCGCTGGCTTCGGACCAGATTTGAAGCAGTAATGCTACACACCAATTTTTAAATTGCACACATTTAAGAAGCTAGAAATAAAATACTACATTGAGAAATTGGACTTCCGCTGGACTTGAAAATTGTTATTGCACATGCAGCTGCAGATGTATATCAGCAGCTGTGGTGCTGTTCCATATATGGGTGTTTACGGAGCGTGAGGAAGACGCTGTGCATGTTAGATTTTTGAGGAGATTTTTCACCTGAACAGTGAGGGAAAGGAACTCTTTCCACCTTCTCCTCCTTCTCACGCTCCTTGCTAATGGCAGTTGAAGTGGGAAGAGGGAGAGGGGAGGAAGTGGAGGGAAATATACAGACATAGTAAACCCTTATTTTAAAGTTCCTTTTACATAAATGAATCAGCTGTAAAATTTCACACCTGCTGACATTTCCTCTTTAGACAGTGACAAGACAAATAAAAAAGGGGGGAAAAAGAAGAAGGAAAAAGAAATGCTACAATCACAACACCACCTGCCACCTTGGCAGTCTGTGGCTTAAGTAAACTTCAAAATAAAAGTCCTCAGACTCTAGTGGTCAAAGAATCAAAGTCTGGTCAGAACCAGACAAAGGTTCAATGTGTGCTGGTGTGTCTCAGTGTGTGTTGGGGGTTGTTGATGTGTGTTGGAGTTTTCAGTGTGTGTCGGTGTGTTTCAGTGAGTGTTGCTGCGTTTCAGTGCATGTTCGTACATTTCAGTGTGTGCTGAAGGGTTTCTGGGTCAAGGCAGAAGCATGACGCATCTCCCCAAAAAAGAAAAATACTATGATAATCTTTGCTAACCAGCAGACAAAGGTTCCGCTTCATGCAAAAATGCTCCTGAGAAACTCGACACAAGTCCAGGCTTTTCTGTTTGTTTTCAGTTGCCTGATGCTTCCTTTGCTATTTTTGGTTCGACTTTGCTTGAAATGTTGTCATAGGGCATCATGAGGCATCACACATAAATTATCAGTACATTGTGCGTATATAATTATCATGATAAGAGCATTATATAAATGAACACAATGTGCAAAAATGTAGAGGGTGGAGCACTTCATAAGGAAAATGTGTAGGTGATGACATGATCTCTAATTGAATCTAATTTTCTGATCTGATCTATGTCTGATGTTTATGTTCAACAAATTTTTTTTTTCAGCGGTTTTGGGGTGTTGCCCTGTTTTCTTATGCCATCCTCTGAGGCCAATTATTCATGTTTTTATTACATTGTATAATTACAGTTTTCCTATATGAAGTTAAAATTAAAATTGCAGGTGTGTAACATCACTGTCTTTTTTTGTGGGTGTTTTGTTTTGTTTTTAGATCATGATAAAAACGTTGGGATTTGTAACCAGGACGATGAGGCTGGACGACAGTGGCAAACATTAAGTGAACTGGCTTTGAGTTGGCAGATCTGGACATTCACTGAGGCATTTTTATTCTTTTTATTCTGTATTTTGTTCACGCTCATTTCATTATCAGTATTTCATCTTAGTTCGCCTGCTCTCTGTATTGATCCCAGCCTGACGTTCCTGGAAGTCTTACTGATGTTTCTATCAGACTTTTTTCTTACCCTCATTGTGGATCTGTTGTTTTCATTTATTGAATCATAACTTTGTGATACCGTAATTTTGCGATTCAAGGCTATACAAATAAACTTGACAAATTGAATGTGAATGATACATTTGGCTTTGGAAGCAAACAAAGATGAAAAGGCACGATGTTCTTGCCAAATTTGCCAGCTGCATTGCCCTTACATGAAGTGTTTACCACTTCTCTTTTTTCCCCCCTTCCACGGTGCTTGTGTTTCCCCGAGGTGTGACTGTTTAGTAGCTTAGAGAAACCTGACTGCTCGCCCCTATCTTTGTTCATAAAGGGTGTATGTGTGTGTCTATTCACCCATCCCTCCGTTTTTCAGCGTTTCTACCTGTTTGGCAGTCAGTCATTCAGATCCCATCCCCTGGCACGCTGCTGAACTTGCACAAGAAGCATCTGGAATTGGCTCTCTTTCTCTCTCTGCATCAGTTTTTTGTTAGAATCTGACATCTTTTGCTCTTTGAAGCCGGAGCCAACGCACCAGCCTGCCTGCACTAGTCAAGGTGCAGGTTGGCTGCCTACAGGGGCATTATGGGTCAGGGGGCAGGTGGGAGTGAAGAGGGAGGTACAGCAATATGCCCTGATTTATACAAACTGCGCTCTTATTATGTCAGACACACCTAATCTTTTCATCGCTGCATGCTGGGATGTTCAAATTGCATGTTGCCATGTATAATCAGTGAGATGCGATTTAAGTCACATGGATCCGTTTACGAGAAGCATTAAAATTCCATTGCAGTTAGAAGACGTGCATCAAAGTTATTTATGTCTGGAAGTGGCATCAAACCACGCTGAAACACAGATGTAAACACACGGTGCAAAGAGCTTGATCGTAATTTTCCACCCGCCTCCAAACATTTTTCACACACATTTAGGAAAATCAGATTTGAGCTCTCCTGTAGCTGCATGTAAGAATATGTATACCTGATGTGACCCTGCAATGTAAATTCAAACCTCCACCTCCAACCACTATTTGTTTCTTTAGTTTATAGTTTACTTTTTACCGTTACTTGAAAATGTTTTATAAATAGTAGAATAAATATAGATTCTTGCCAAAATTAGAAACAAAAAAGGTCAAAATCTCAACACCAAGGAAACTGATGCACCAAACATTCAAACAAATAAGAACTTTGCAAACTGCAAGATGACTGACAATTTTGACTGTGATTAAAAAAGTAATTGATCAACAACGCCCATTATTTATATTTTCCCCATTCATATAATACAAATTTTCACCTAGTTTCATTTTTACCTGTTTATAACCAATGACCTGCAGTTATAGTTCCTACCATCTATGAACTATAACTATATAGCTAATGACTCCTGCAGACTTCAAGTCTTTATGCTAACCTAACACAAAATGCTACCCATAGGAACTGAACCAGTGGACGTACAGAGGTGAAAATGGTATCGAACATCTTGTCTTAGTCTGGGTAAGTCGGAAAAATGGGTTTTTTTCCCAAAATGTTGGAGTGTTCCTTTAATGCTGCTATGTCTAAACTGAAACCCTCACTTTCATTGGTATTAAGTAAATTAAGTGAGTCTCACCAAGCTTTACCTAACTGTAATAATGTGTCTGATATTCAAGCTAGGTAATGTATTCATGTAATTTTGTATACATGTTGTATTAGCTTGTTAAGAATTATTTCATGAGCAGCTGTAACATTCTTGTCATTAGAAAAGGGGGTTATGTTGGCAGACATGGAGCGTCTCCACCGTCCTGACAAGAGCAAGAAGAGAGAGAACAGTTTCCATGATCTGTCTGTCTGTGAGGCCTGATGTGTATCTTGAGATCTGACCTGGAAAGTCAGGGGTGAAGTGTCCCATTAACCTCCGTCTAGGTGTCTGCAGGCTGCCGAGGGCTCTTCACCACGGGAGCCACTTAGTATCACCGCCTCCGTCTCAGCTCAGCTGCCTCTGAAGTGCAGCACCCCGCCCTTTCAAGACAAGTCAGCCATCCCTTCATCCATCCAGGTCCAGTTTTTCAAGGACAAGGGGACCGGCCCGTGAAGAGGTGCTCACTTCAAAGGCTTCTTCTAAATCGGGACATCAGCAGAAAAGACTTTACCCCCCCTCCCCGCCTCTTCTCTTCTCTCTGAAATCCACCAAGATCTTTGGTTTCACTTGCAGGGTGGAAAAACACAGGTCCGTTCTTGTTTTTGGACATCAAAGCGGAGGCCCTAGAAGGAGAAGCTTTATATGCTGGTCGTGTTCCCCTGCCAGGTCGATCCATGTTTACACACGGCTCGGTCTGTACTTTGACAGCTGCTGTGGTCAGTTATAGATTACAAAATAGCTTGGCAAACCTAGAGGTAAGGATGTCACGTTTGCATCAAAGTATTGGTGAATCATGGGTTCTGAAAATGACTTAGCAAATCTCATCCTGGCAGCAATGATGCCACATTGGTACCAAACTTCCTGTGAATCATAAATTATGTAAGAGTTTCTCAAACCTCAGGCGTGGCAAGGTGTCACTGAGGATCTGGTGACGAATTAATCAAACAAATCAAAAGATGAAGTAATTGCATGTGTGTACCTGTCCTGTGGTGAAAAGGGCATATAAAGTCTGCCAAACTCCGCCAAAAGAATGACATGTTTATATCCTGGAGTGAATTATGGATCAAAAGTTTAGTGATGACACCGTGTTTGTACCCAGGTGCCAGGGAATCACTAATTACGATTCACACATAATTACAGCCTAAGTGATGATCTGTGTGTCTTAATCTTGCATGATGACACAATCAAATTCATCAATTATCGTTTAGGACATTTATCATTTAGCTGCATGACTCAAAATCAAAAACTACATCTGCCTTATCAGTCTAAGCATTCCAGCCCCACTACTTAAAGACCCACTCCACTTTAAAATCGTGTTTTTTTCTGTTTTTAATGTGTTTTGTCAGATAATCCGCCTCTATACTGAAGCATTCTCTGTGCTCTACTTGTCATACTTGTTTTTGCATCATGGAGGTCAAAACGCTACTTCCCTGTTTCACTAACAGAAATCTAACCAATCACAAACTGCTAACCAATCACAGCCTCAGTATCTTGCTATCTATTTGCATGTTTCATGTGTTTCAATGTACATTGTTAGTTAATGCAATAGTAGTTGAACAACACTAGATGCCTTTCTCCAGAGACTCTATGGTGTTCAAAGTGTTTCTTAGAGCGCATCTGGATCTGGATCCAAGATAGATAACTGTTACTAGAACTGAGGTTTATCTAAAATGAGTAACACATTATTAGCTGATTGATCTATTACCGTTACTTTTGAACGTAGTAGAGAATAGAAGTGGGGACTATTTGCATATTCCTATATCCACTAAATGAAGGTTTAATGGTACTTCTAAACCATTTTAAGGCACAAACATTTTTATTCATGGGATAAACTTCTTAATATGTCATTTTATTAAACAGAGATGAGTTTTTAAGGGTTTAATCAATGGCAGGAATGGATCTTTAAGATGCCGTAGATTCATCATATTGCAAATTAAATTCCAGTGTAGGGTACAGACACTTCCCTGCCCAAAGGAGAGACAAAACCTATGACACAACTTAAGAATGAAATTCAGATGTTCTCCCAAACAGCAGCAAGCATCACTACATCGACAGAAAACGCAGCTAACCAATGTTAGATGTTATTCCTCTCTCGTCCCTTTCCTTTTCTTTGGTGTAAAACATCATAGAGCAGTTGGGTTAGAATACATGATCATGCTGTGTAAAGATTACCAACGTCATGTTATATATAGGTATATGATATATAAGTTAAAAAAGATAAATAATTTTTTAGGTTTAAAAATCTGTGATGGTGTCATGATTTTATGCACACCTACAAAAAAAATAGGAATTTAAAAAACTACGAGAAAAAAAAAGTAATTTGGGGGGATTTTATGATCTACAGTAAGCTATTGAGAAATAGCTAACAAGGAACAAAATTATAGTTACTTGAAGTATCAAAATGGTACCTTTAGCTTTTCTAATTTTTTTAATGTCTCTCTCTCATGCAACATTTACGTAAACTGAGGTATGATAATGGTTTGATGTGGGACCAAACTAAACTGGTTTTATGAGTGCACCACACCACAATTCAATTCTGGCTACAAATTAATTTGATGCAGATACATAAGCAGCCTGCTGGTTGAGCACCTGAACAGATTTGGTGCTGGCTCACCTCCAAAGGCTGCTGGAAGAGTTACATCTACACATTCCTCTCCCACACTGATCATGTTCAGTGTATCTGACTGGAAACCAAAGGGTGCTGAGAATGTACATGGGTAAGAAACTTCTTATTTATCTGTTTTGAGGGGCATTTTTCTCATTTTTAGAGCACTGTTCTTGAACCACAGAACACCTAGGGTGGAGACAGTACTGCATATCAGCAAAAAACACTCAGTTTGTACCACCAAGATAAAACACCATCACATGCTATAGTAAACATAGTAATTATCAGAGACATGTTCTTCTCCTTCAGGCTACTCAGGCTCCATTTTTCACCCCATCAGTGCAGGAGTCAGGAGTTCTAACACCTGCAGTGGCCCGCAGAGAACAGTAGTCGTGTGAATCCATGACATCAGCCACAAAAATGTGAACAGTGGAATATGCAAATAACGGTACTCCCAATCATTTGAGGCATCTTTACAGCCTCAGGGCTGCATCCACTACCACATTTGTGGTAGCGGTAATCCATCTGCGTGCGTAAAACCAGGTTTCAGAAGCCTTTTTACGGTCGAAGACAGAGCAGCAGAGTTCAGGCTTCAGTAATATGCAGTTCAAGGAGTGTCGCTGGAAAGGCACAAAAATAGAGGAGGGGGCAATTGAAACTGATAGTGCTGAGCAATTTACTTAACAGCCTCCGTACTACCTGCAAATAATGAGCTGCATTTTATGCCAAGGAGAAGTAGGCAGAGTGTTTTGACAGTGCGTATCCACTGCGCCCCGGCTGCTTAACCCGACCACCCTAGCCAAACAAAGTTACGACACTGCACATATTAAGACCCGGAATGTGATAAGAGTGCACATTCATTATATCTGCTTGAACAAGACTGGGAGAAGCATGCTGTATTCACTGTCTGAAGTGTGTGGGATTGCGGGGATGTGCATGCTACACAATCTGGCATTATGCAGCGGTGGTATGTCAAGTGATGAAGGCCAGGAGGCTGCTGAAGGAGAAGATCAAGACCTTGGTGATGGAGGAGTATTCAAGGATGGAGGAACAGCTTAGATCTGTTTGAATAGACATTCATATAATGCTTTTATTCTAAGATTACCAATTTAAATCAATAGACCTGATAGGCTCGTGAAATAATGACATTTTGATTATCTATCTTGTTGTTCCACCTGGGAAAAAGAGTTATTTTGTTCTATTGCTGCTCATGAAGTAATTACTTTTTAATTATGGCATATGCCATTTAATTTGTTCCATTTTATTGATGTATTCAAATGTTTTATTGAACATTTTATTCCTCTTGCTCAGTTGTTTGAATACGGTTCAGGATGCGGTCTAATAATAGTGCCTCCACAATTCTAATTAGTCAGTTGCATGTCATGCAATTTGAATGGGAGGTGATGGTAAATCAGTTGCAAAACTTGGGCCAACTGCGCAGGTTGGTATTATATTTATTGGAATGTGTTCTGAGGGCAGCATTGCATCTAACCCTAACCCCCAATCCTAACCCTAACCCATAACCTTAACCCTGAACCATGCAATGCTGCCCTCAGAACACATTTCAATAAATAAAACACCGATCTCCACCTGTCAAATTATAGTGCACAGTAAATGTTTTGCACGCTCCTGATCCCCCTCAGTTTTAATTTCACAAGCTTTCAATGATCTTTAAGGAGGGCATCTCCAACATTTCTGATCCTGTACAACCAGTGTGGGTGTAGCATGATACTTTCGCATTGGAAAAACCAAAACAGTGCATGCACTGTGTTACAGATGGACACCAGAGGGATATAGACAGTGTGTCACATGTTAATCATTAGAAGCCTCATGTTCATCATACCCTATCATATCCTTTGTTTTGCGTGGGTGTGTATGCCTGTGTGTGTGAGTGAAATTCACTTCGTGCAGTCGGCCTACACTGCTACGCTCAAAGGCAGGAGTCCAACAGCAGACCAGCAGGATCAGGGGACAAAGCTAAATAGAAATAAACATATGTTGATGATCATGAAAGCCTTCTTAATCTGGGCAAAATCCTCATGGCTATCATATAACTTTGTTCCACTTGTGTGTAGGGACTTTTACACGAGGTATGAACACACAGCCAGGCTGCACCTCCTCCACCCTCAATTTCGATGCAAGCTCTGTAATCGGAAATTTGGAGAAGTATAGTATATCCCTGCTCTTGGGATAAGAAGAACCTCCAATCTCCAAGGTCAGGACTTTGAAAAGACAGCATCACTTTTTGGATTGACAACCTTGCTTTCAAGGGGCTTCACCAGCCCAAGGGTCATAAATTCTTCAAAATCTTCAAAATTTGTAGTTGTAATTCTTTCATCTGACAGCAATATTAAAATACACTCTCAAGGAAGGTTTTCTCTCTCCAATAAAACCCCAGGCTCCCTTTTCTCTGCACTAAAAGTGGCAGATCTGAACACGTTTGACTTAACATGCAAATTCAGCTCCTCCAAAAGCTGAGGGTGACATGGTTTCTAATGTTGAACAGGGCAAAAAATGACCTTAATTTATCATTCCATCAGCGAAACACTGCCTTTGATCATAACCTATGGTAGCACTGCAGCCAGTGCTTGTAGTATAGCTGTGATAAACAGGCAGCATAAAGTGGTATGAGCCAATCTCTCCTATTGTCTGCGTCAATATAGTCTATTTGAGCCAAGAGCAACTCCATATAAGTGGCTAGTTGGGTACTTATGAAAGAATAGAATACTGACAAAATATAAAAATTAAAATTATTTATTAACCTTCAGAATTGGTCAAACAAAGAGTCCATAGATTCTATTTATGTCCATAGCATGTTAAGCAATTTCCCTGCAGGAATCAATAAAGTTTTCTGAATCTGAATTAAAGACATTTCAGCTATGTTAGCCTGCAACATGTTGTAGTCTTCTCTACGTTACTATAGCATCTGGGGTTTTTTGTTTGTTTTTGTTCATATGTTATCTTGTGAGTTGTGCATGCAAAAAGACTCAAGCCTCCGACCGTGAATCAAACTTTTCATGTTCCCCAAATAAACTCTAATATCCGTGATGTAATGACTTCTTGGCTCCAGCAGGTGTCACTGTTAGTTAGCTTGATTAAAATTAGTAAACAAAGCTGATTCTTTGCGCAGAGTGATACATTAAATTAAAAAAATGGCTTTTGGGTAATCAAGAATGTTTTCACAGTGTAACAAAAAAACTGTCCTTGGTCATGTTGTGTTTGTATGTTATGTATTATTATATTCAAATGTTTTGTTTTTATATACTCTACTGGTTCTGCAGTGCGAACTAACTTCAGTTTTCTTGATGATATTTATATCTTTTAGCATGTGCTTGAATATGCTTCAGCATTGCTGTAAGGTTTATTTTTCTCACTTTGACAGAGCTAGCCTAATGACTCCTGTAGACATCAAGTCTTTATGCTAAGCTAACACGAAATGCTAACCATAGGAACAGAACCAGTTGACGCACAGAAGTGAAAATGGTATCGAACATCTTGTCTCAATCTCAGTTTGGTCTAGCCTATCATAAAAAGCAACCAACTTGTTGGCAGCTACAAACCAAGTCAGAGGACACCCCACAAGGCCCCTGTGGAGCAATTTCAAAAACTGAAGCAGGCGTGGCCTGAAAAGAAGTGGGCGTGGCCCCAACTTGTGAGAGGTTTATATGTTGTTCCTTAGCCCAGGACAAACCTTGCATCAAAATTATGTCATGTGTCTAATCCATTGGTAGGTTCATTGATTTTTTTGGGGCACTGCGTGCCCAGAATACGGGCTTACTTGAGGTTCCTACTGTCTCCAAGAGTAGAATAGGAAGAAGAACCTTCAGCTATCGGGCTCCTCTTCTGTGGAATCATCTTCCAGTTTGGGCTCGCGAGGCAGAGACCCTCTCTACGTTTAAGAGTAGGCTTAAAACTTTCCTTTTTGCTAAAGGTTATAGTTAGAGCTGGCTCAGGTTTGCCTTGGACCAGCCTTTGTTATCCTGCTATAGGCCTGGACTGTCGGGGGACTTCCCATGATGCACTGAGCACTTCTATTGCTTTCTGCAGGTATTTTTTCCTCTGGAGCAGTGGAGTCTGGATTTGTGGTTGCAGGCCGCCTGCTGCCTCTGTGATCTTGCTCGCTACACCCACCACTACAATTATTATTATTACACAAATTATTAGTCCTGTTATTACAATTGTTATGATTATCTTTTATTATTACCACTTTTTTCCATACATCTCTCCCCCTCTCTCAACCCAACCAGTCAAGGCAGATGACCGCCTCGAAGTTTCTTCCCGTTAAAGGGGAGTTTTTCCTCGCCACTGTCCCAAGTGATTGCTCATGGGGGAATGTTGAAAAAAAAAAACCTCAAGCTATATAGCTATAGCGCCAAATCATAGCAGAAATTATCTCAGGGCACTTGCTCAATATGAAAAGTGCCCTGAGATAAGTTCTGTGCCCCTGAGTCTTCTTGACAGTGTTATAATATGGTATAATTAAAATAAACAAATGAAACCATGGTGGAGTCAGTTTCTAGCTTCTGTCTGACACCAGTCGTATTGTTCATGCTTGTGTTTCTCATGTGAAATGCAATGTAAAGAATGCCAATTGTTTATTTGTTTACAGTAATTGGGCTCAAAACTCAAGTAATTGATGCGGCAGTGATTTATTGATGTTAAAATGCTGCACTTAACACCTTTCAACCTGGCATGTGTCAAAAAAAATATCTAAAGAATTCAAAGACTAAGATCAAAGGCAGTTTTTTTTCCGCAAGCATTTATTAATTGGAAGAGGGACTGATCCAAGAAATGATAAAACAGCACTAATCCTGTAGACCACAACAGCTTGAGCAAGGTGAATACCTTCCCTTTGCTCTGGTGAAGCTGCAAGACTGTGGCTATGCTTTTGTCTAAAATATGAATGTTTACGTGAATGACGCATGTCTCGAGTTGTCTGCCTGAACCGGAGGCTACACACCATTTGCATCAGATTGTGATTGATTTATCCATCGCTGTAGTCTACAGTGGTGAAAGCATTTTTGTCTCTGAAGTGGTGAGTCTGTGTGTAGATTGCTAGACAGCAGTGTCAAGTTTTTAATTAATTCCTACCAACAAAGCGCAGAGAAAAACAGAAGCAACTGTGTTTACCTTCTCTGAAACAAAGAGTCCAATATCAGACACGTTGGTGGTGTTTCGTTTTTCGTTTTTTATGCTTGGTTTCGTGAGTATTGGGATCAGACAAAGATCTTGCAGTTTTCTCCACTCACTTGTGTAGTGTGTGGACCCCAGCGCTGATAAGACATCACATTACAAGAAAGGATTTTGTGTAATTTGAACAGTTGAGCCATTTCGGAATTTGCAAAGTCATACAGCAGCGGCCTCTGTGGGCAACACAGGAACTACAGACGCCTACTGTGTAACTACGGAGGCAGTTTGAAGAAGAAACTGGCTTTAACGGTCTCTCACGGTGCAAGCAGCTTGGTTGATATGTCGCTCTGTTTGGACTAGTTGTCTGCGGTGCAAGAAGCTCCGACTGCATCTGTGTTTTAGCCTCATGCCGACATTTTAAATGAGAATAAAAGCCATGCATTTACACAAATCATGTTTTTTCTTTCTGTTTTTGCTTTTGTTGCTTATCAATTAGGCCCCATAATTTGATCAGTAAACATATCTAACTTGCAACCAGAAATTAAGTTTTACTGATTTGAAAATAACCAGAAAAAGAGTGGATGCCATCATTCTCAATCGTGTATGAGATGTTTATTCCTGCATTCCTTTCAAATAAAAGTTGTGGAGCACTGGGCTTTGATTGCAGCGTAGCTCTGCATGGCTGCAATCAATTTCTCATCAATTTCTAAATCTCCCTGTCTGGCTTTTCAGTGATGTTCAGGATATTTTGGGGTGTGTGCCATTTCCTGAGTTTGTGACCTGCAGTGAACTGGTTGTGGCTATCCAGGTGAGGCTAGTGGTCACAGTGTGTAGAAGTTACAACAAGAATGACAGATGATGAAGCGTGAGTTTGACCATGGATGATGAGGAGGCATGTGGGGCTCACTGACTTGAGCCAAAAAGTTGCAGATTGCTGCCTTGAATAAATCATCAGAGGACAGAGAGGTTAAAAAACAGAGAGAAGGTGAGACAGTAGGTGCCAAGAGACAGAAACAGTCCGGCCCGTGGATGACAGCGAGGTGGGTTCGGGGGGCCGGGGGGGGCAGATTTGGATGCAGGGTTCA